>APFE030147914.1:48140-137310 GCA_000404065.3 Pinus taeda
GCAAAAGTTTCTTCAAAGTCTATACCTTCTTGTTGAGCATACCCTTTACAAACAAGTCTAGCCTTGTTTCTAATAACATCTCCATTTTCATTCAGCTTGCTTTTGAATGTCGATTTTGTCCCTATGACATTGTTATCATTTGGTCTAGGAACCAACTCCCAAGTATTATTCTTTTCAATCTGCTCAAGTTCTTCATTCATGGCCTTGACCCATCATTCATCTTTGCATGCTTCACTTACATTTTGTGGTTCAGTGGAGGAAAGCAATGCTAGATAGCTTGAAGCTTCTGAGATAGTTCTTCTTGTTTGTACACCTACCTCTTTCTGACCTAAAATTTGAGTTTCTGGATGATTCTTATTAACGTATCTGGATGGAGTCTTTTCTTCTACCCTTATCTGTTCTTCTGGTGCCTCATAGGTTTCTTCTTCATTATAAGTCTGATTTGATGTTGAAGGATAGTCCTCATCACTTTTGAAATCTTCAGATTTTACCTACCTAGGAATGTTTCCTTCTTCATCAACCAGTACATCAATACTTTCAACAAATTTTCCAAGTCTTTTATTATAACACTTATATCCTTTGCTGTGGGGAGAGTAACCAAGGAGAATTCCTTCATCTGCTCTAGGTTCAAACTTGCCAAGGTTTTCATCAGTCCTTTTGATGTGACATTTTCTTCCAAAAATTTTGAAGTATCTTACAGTAGGAGTCTTACCATACCAAAGTTCATGAGGAGTCTAAGTGTTGTTCACCCAGACATTTTTTTTTGTTGAGAATAGTAACAGCCGCAAATGTAGCTTCACCCTAGAAGGTTGCGGGAGTTCCAGACTCATGAAGCATAGCATGAGCCATGTGTTGAACCGTTATGTTCATCCTTTCCACTACTCCATTTTTCTGAGGAGTCCTTGAAGTAGAGAATTCCCTTCTTATCCATGTTCTTCACAAAAATCGAAAAATTCATCCGAGGTAAATTCCCCTCCTCAATCAGACCTGAGACATTTGATTCTGCGATCTGATTCAGTTTCAACCAAGGATTTGAATGCTTTGAACTTTTCGCAATCTTTGTCTTTATGCTTTAGAAGTCCTATCCAATATATCCTGGAAAAGTCGTCAATGAACAATATGAAGTATTCTTCTCCTCGAGGTGACCTTTTCCTGGATGGACCACATACATTAGTATGGACAAGTTCAAGTGGCATACTAGCTGATCCTTCCTTCTCAGGGAAATTAGTTCTAGTTTGCTTGCTAAACTGACATGATTTTCATATTGTATTGTCTAGAATTCTAATGTTAGGGAGATCATGAACCACCTGATATTTGCATGCTTTCCTTATCTGAGAGAAGCTTAGATGCCCCAATCTTCTGTGCCATAGTGAGTGTTAATCATTCTTGCTTAGATAGCTTTGTTGTTGTCCTCCCTTAAGTATATATAAATTATTTGGAGTTCTTATGCCTTTGATCATTATTTCTCCTGTATCAAGCTCACGAACAATACATCCATTTGATCGAAATATTACCTCATTTCCTTGATCACACATTTGACTGACACTCAATAGATTATGCTTTAAGCCATCAACATACATAACATTTCCAGCTTTGACCTTTTCTTTCAAGAGAACAGAACCTTTACCTTTTATGAGTGTATGGGTGTCATTTCCAAATGAGACCTCCCTTTCCTTTTCTAAGGCACTATATGACTGAAGTTTTTCTTTATCACCTGTCATATGTTTCGAGCATCCACTGTCGATGTACCACTGATTTCCCTGTCCTTCCGCATATAAGGCTATCCCACATCTTTCCGGTTGCGGTTCTTTCTTTCTCCATGTCTTGGGACTCAATGAAGCTTGCTCCTTCTGAGTTGATTGCCGAAACCTACTCCTGCATTCAGAATCTTCATGACCGAAGTTGTTACAAATAGAACATTCTATTTCATTTTCAAGAGCAGAAAAGTTATTGTAGGTCCTTCTCATGATCCCAGTCATACTCCTTTGTTTTTGAGCTTCTCTAGTCATGATGGTTTTGTAGGCAACACATCGAGCAGCTTTGTGACCAAAATTATGACAAGAGAAACATTGGCCATTGAAGAAATTCCTGCAATTATCAAACCTACCGGCCACATGATTGTAGTTTCCATTGACATCCATTCTTGAGGCAAATTGAGAATGATTTACCTGTGGCTTGTAGCTTCTGTTCATCCTTGAAGTAGATTGTCCCCAATTTACTTGATGGTCTTTGTTCATTCTTGAAGTAAATTGTCCCTAATTTACCTGGTGATCTGCATTATGCTTTGGCTGTCGATTGTCAACCTGTTCACTTCTACTTGCTACATCAAGATAACTTTTGGAGGTGGATGGCTTCTGTGCTTGAGATGCTTCTTCAGTATATCCAAGACCCGTCTTGATTAGAGGAGAATGCTGCACTTTGATAATCTCATCTAAAGTTTCAGATCCTTTAGCAAATCTAAGATTAAGAGCCTTTGATTTCTCAATATCTTTTCTAAGTCCCACAATTTCACATTCTAACTTTTCATTGTGTTTTTCTCTTTAAGCAAGTTGGAATGTCAGAGTATCTATAATCATATTCTTTTCCTCCAAACAAATTTTAAGTTTAGAAATTTCTTCATAAAGACCTTCTTCATCTATAGCATCTAAGAAATCATCATCTTGAAAGGCCATCAAAAGTCTATAATCATTGCATTGTTCATATTCATCACTATTTGAAAATCCATCACTGCCTTCATGTGTATAATAGATCTTCTTACTTATATTCTATTTTATATTCCATCTAACAGGTTCCTTACCTTTGTCAAACTTATCTTTATGAGGACATTTGGCAGCATAGTGACCGACTCTTCCACAAGCAAAACATTTGAAATATAGCTTACCTCTAAATCTTCCAAAACCCCGTTGAAGGTTCTTGACAAATTTTGGTTCTTCCTCTTCTTCTGACATATGTCCTGAGTCATTGTAATCTCATTTTCTTGAGGCTTTGAATGTGGCTTCTCTCTTGTTTGATGGTCCCCCTTTTCTCATTTCATAAGCAGTTAGGTTTCCTATAGCTATGACATGGTAATGCTATGTAGATTCTGTTTTTCTTCTATGGCATAAACTTTTGATTCAAACTTAGAAGACAAAGATCTTAGAACCTTTTCAACCAAAAAAACTTCTTTTATTTATTCACCCAAGTTTTTCATACAATTAACAATCTCATCTATACATAGGAAATAGTTAGCCACACTTTTATCATTGTGCATTCTGAGATTTTCATATTGAATTCTAAGAGTTTGTAGTTTTGCTCATTTTACCTGATCATCTCCTTCATAGCTCAGAATGATCTTGTCCTATATTTCTTTTGAATTTTTGAGCTGCATAACCTTGACGAATTCTGATTGAGATAGACTCCCTAATAGAGTATTGATAGCCTTTGCATTTGTTTCATACTGCTTCTTACCAGCCATATATGTAGGAGTTGCTAATGGAAACTGTGTATCTTGTTTTCATGATATCCTAGACTTCTATACCAATATATTGAAGATAGGTTGTGATTCTTACCTTCCAATAGACAAAGTTGCTCCCATCAAAAATTGGTGGCCTGATCGATGCCTCTTTTTTGTAGTCGCTCATGATGATAGATCTTCCTTCAAGCGATCAAGCTTCTTCTAAAGGACCTGCTCTGATACCAATTGTTGGAAATAATAGTGAGATGGGGGGTGAATTAGTATTATCAAATCAATATAACTTTTTCATTTTTTATATTCAGATTCATATATGCTACTTCAGTTAAGGAAAAACGTTGTGTATACGCAACTGTGTGTAATGTAACAAGCGTATATCCAGTAAACTTATAATTCAGTTAGTTGCTTCTTAATGAGTGCATCAAAACATTATTAGCACTATGAACAGTAAACAGGAGCAATAAAGCAGAACAAATCATCACACATAAGAAACACACATGAACACCAATATGTAAGGTGGAAACCCAATGTGGGTGAAAACCACCTGCTGCAATTCGTCTCTATCTTCTTTTAATTAGAAACTTCTTTTTACAATGATTTTGTACTGGTGCAGTCTCATACCAGTACGCAGGCTGCTACCTGTAGAAGGCTACAACCTTCTCTCGTTTTCCAGCTTCTCCTGGAAGGGAGCTACAACCCCCTTAGCTCTTGTACTAGCTGAGGTACTAGTACATAGGAGCTGACCTACAGAAGGATATAACCTTCTCTTTTCTTCCAGGGACAACATTTCATAAATTTTTAGACTGGATCCACGAATAAAATCAAACATCAAGTATATCTGCATCAACCAATCTCCTTTGTACAAACCAATATTGAATCAACCAATCACCTCTCAGAATGTTGTAACCATAAAAATAGTAACAGTAACCAGACACCAATTCTGAACCCAGAACACTGCAACAATAAACAGAAGTAGCTAAAACATATTTCATGAGATGTACGCTACTTCAATATGCAGAACCCTATGTACATACGCAGTTGTATTAAGGCCAACAAACATATACACTGTCTTCACTTGTTGAACATGCGTGTATACGTGCCTCTGATATGCCAAACGTGCATACAGATCTATAAAATGTATTTTACCGTTTTCACTTAATCAAACATCAGTTATACCCAGATTATCAGATTTATAGATCTAATCATGCGCCAATTATAATAGATAAAAAAAAAATCACACAATGATACTACTATTCAAGCGTTAAGATCTTGACCCATCAATAGAACTTATCCATCTTTTAGTGCTCAGGTTCCTCCTTGGTTCAGATTCAGCAATGTACCATAACCCAATTCTAGATCTTGCTCTTCATAAGATATTCGATCCTTTTGTTCATACTTTGCCTAATGATCTCCTTGCCTTTTTATAGTTTTAGGCCTTACTCAATACCATGGTCCAAAACCATTTAGAACCAATACTAGGGACCCAATACCTGGGTTCAACACTTCGGATGCAATACCAAGGTCCAAAACCATAGGTCTAAATATAAAGGACTAAATACCATGGACCAAAAATATGTTTTCCCACATGTACGCGCTTTTCTCTACATGAAAGTGCGTGCATATGTATACACACCTTTTGATCGCCTAACCCTGCGTGTATACGCGACTTGGTTAAGAGGAACCTCCGTATATCTCTTTTCCTTTCATTCTGAGAGCCTGAACTAAGATCTTCCATCTAAGTGAGTTGCCATCAAGGACAACACTTGTGACATAATTCCAACATAATAGACAACACATATGCCTTTTCCTCTGTCCTCTAAGCCTCCTATTTCCTTGCGCAGTTTTTCCTAGTGCTCTAGTTGTTTCCTAGTGCTATTATGATCACACACACTACTCTTGCCTCTGTAGAAACTATGCAATCCTCAAGCAATGAATTCCTTCTGCATGCAAGAGATTTCCTCATTGGAATATTCTTGCAACTGATAGTACATTATCCCTGCCTTTAATCTCAACTAGGTCTTTGTCTGAACTGACATGCATGAGTTATTTATGAGAGAATATTCAGTTATTTGGAGAACACTAGTTGCATGCATGCATGCATTAACTGACTGGAACTCACAATTAGTTTCCTCAAAACTATTTGGAACTAATTTAACTGGACTTAACTCAATTAACTAAGCTAACTAATTACAACTCAAATGCAACTCATCCTTATCTCCTTAATTAAGGGATAACTTCCTCAATCAAAGGGATAATTGTTGCATGTCTTCACAAAGACTTCATGTTTGAATTTCTCCAACTAATTAACTCAAGATGAATTAATTAATTATTTTTTAAACAGGTGGTGAGACCAAATTCAAATTTTAATTCTCAATTTTAATTCAAGGACAAATTAAAATTGGAATATATCCTGAAATGCTATCTATAGCAATGATATTTATAGCATTTCTATTTATCATTTCTTGTTGCTATTTTCAACACTCCCTCTCAACGAGAAAGTGATTATCTACCACCCCGATCATGTCTCTATGGAACTCGAATTTACACTTTGACAATGCCAGTCAAAATGTCAACATCTTGCTCCTCGGTCAAAATATAATGCAACAACATGATCCTCCTTACCACACAGTCACTGAGATGATGATACTGAATGTTGATATGCTTGGACCTGCCATGAAATAATGGATTGTCAAAGAGTTTGATACAACTCTAATTATCACAATAGAACACAGTTGGATCCATCCTCTGATCAAACAAACCAACTAGAATTTTCGACATCCAAATGGCCTCACATGTTGCCTAACTTGCAGCCATGTATTCATCGTCTACTGAGATTAGTGCAGCTGACCTCTATTTCCTATTGTACCAAGAAACTATTGTTGAACCAAGGTTGAAAATTCCTCCTGATGTGATCTTCTGATATGATGAACTCCTTGCCCAATCTGCATCTGTGAAGCCCTGTAGCTTCACTCCCTTTGACCATTTATACCATAATCCATATTGAGATGTGCCTCAGAGGTATCCCAAAACATGCTTAGTTGCCTTCGAAAACAACTTGGTAGGATGAACCATAGCTTGAATCAGCTGGTTCACCGCATAGCACAAATCTGGTTGTGTTTTCACTAAATACATCAATGAACCCAGAAGCTACTGATACACGGTAGCTTCTACTACTTCTCTTGAAGTAGCATCCTCCTTCCTATAGCTACCTGCTAGAGGAGTCTACATGGGCTTTCACTTCTCCATGTGGAATCTCCTGAGTATCTCATTGGCATACTTTCCTTCAGACACAAACACTTCCCCATCCTTCTGCCACACTTCCATGCCTAGAAAGTAGTGCACGAGACCCATGTCTTTCATCTCAAACTCTCTTTGAAGGTCCTCCTTGCAAGACATGATCAACTGATCATCAGCTATTAATATTAGATCACCAACATAAAGAACAATGATCAACTGCTTACCTTCAACCATGATGTGGTACAAGTTCACATCTGCTTCACTCTTTGTGAAGCCCAACCCGGTGAAGTAGTTGTTGATCCTAGTGTACTAAGCGCAAGGTGCTTGCTTTAGCCCATACAAATCTCTCTTGAGTCGGCACACATGCGAATCATGATCAAAGGTCTCAAAACCTTATGGCTTCTCTATGTACACCTCTTCCTCAATATTGTCATTGAGGAATGCAGTTTTCACATCCATCTGATGGATCTTCCAACCCATTTGTGCTGATAGTTCCAACATCGATCTAATAGATGAGTACCTTGCTACAAGAGAAATCTCATCATAGTCGATCCCCTCGACCTGTGAGAAACCATGGGCAACAAATCTTGCCTTATGTTTCTCCACACTACCATCAGTAGCTTGCTTTACCTTTTAAAGCCAATGGAAACTCACAAATGACTTTTTCTCTGGTCTTGGAACCACATATGAAACATTGTTTCGAACTATGGAGTCATACTCCTCAACCATAGCATCAACCCAAATCAGCTACTACACTGCTTCCTCAAAGGAAGATGGATTGGTCTCAACACATTCCCCAACAAGGGCCATGTATCCAGTGTACCTATCAGGTGACCTCCTATGTCTGTGTTGAGAACATGGTTCTCCCACATTCTCTTTCACATTCGACAACAATCTGTCAGCTTCTCTTGTGTGCTTCCACCCATCTCTGGAAGACTCTGCTTGAGTGGATGTCTCCACTCCTGGAACCTCTGCATGCAGTTGCTCCACATCAGTCTGAGGCTCTTCCTCCTTAGGAAACAAAAGTTCCTCCATAGCCTATAGTTGGAGCTCCCTCTCAAGGGAAACTCGCATGGCCTTCTGATCATCAAACTTAAGATCTCTATGAACCCCTGTCCTCCAACTGGTAGGCAAATACGCATGATAGTTGTGGGGTGTATCAGTGTACCCCACAAGTATCCCCAACTTTGTTGTCAGCTCCAGTTTCTTCCGGGCATGCTTGGTCACATGGCAATAAACCAATGAGCCAAAGATCCTGAAGTGACCCACATCTGGTCTCTTCTTGGAGAAAGCTTCCTCTCGTGTCTTCATCCCAAGTATGTGATGCAGACTTCTATTCTACAAATAGACTATTGTGTTGCATGCCTTAGCCCACAAATGAAGTGGTAGGCCTTGGTCATGTAGCATCACCCGAGCTGCCCCCACAATCATTCTATTCTTCCTCTCGACCACCCCATTCTGCTGTGGGTTATGAGGTGTTGTCAATTCCTGTTTAATTCCTTCTACAGCAGAGAATTCCTTAAACTCTTGAGAGACATACTCTCCACAATTGTTGCTTCTCAAGGCCTTGATCTTCTTCCCTGATTCTTTCTCAACCAAATATTTGAACTCACAAAACTTTGAGAAGGTTTGATCCTTCTTCTGCATGAAATAGATCCAGCATTTACGAGAAAAATCATCAATGAAAATCACATAATACCTTTGTTTCGCAGTGGAGGCTGTCGAGAATGGTCCACACACATCTGTATGAACTTGCTCCAAGATTGATTCAGCTCGACTATCTTGATCATGAAAGGAATATTTTGCATACTTACCCAAGGTACAACCTTTGCATGTGTCCACTTGCTCAATTTTACCTTTTGGAAGTCCGGTAGAAATTTGCTGCATTATCTTCAAGGCCCCATGATGAAAGTGGCCCAATCGCCTATGCAATAACTCGCCAATATCTTGGCTTTGCACCAATTTTGCCTTGGAACTCAATGCAGCACAATCATCTACCTCCATCTTGTAGATATTATTCACTTGAATGCCAATCCTCTTGGTCTGACCCGTAGCTATGTGTCTTGGGAACACCTTTCCTTTACTAAAGACTACATCATAGCCTTTTTCTTCCAACATTGCGATCGATACCAAGTTTTTCTTTAGTACAGGAACATACTTTACATCAGTAAGGGTGAGAGGAGCTCCATGCTCCCTCTAAAAAAAACTATCCCTTCACCTGAAACATGGTACTTTCCATCATCGCCCATCTCTGTGTGCATCTTGATGTCTTTCTCCTCCAAGGTACTGAATAAACTCTTATCGTCGGTCATGTGGAATGATGCTCCACTATCCAAATACCAAACATAACCCACCATCAATGAAACCATGCATGCGATTAGGGTAAAATCCAATTCAAACTGAGAGGCTAGTGCCTCACCTTCTGATCCTTTTGAGGATCCCTTCTTGGATTTCTTCAATGGACAATTAGTTGCATAATTGCTCACCTCATGACAATTAAAGCATCTCACTTTAGATTTGTCAATCTTCTTCCCTTCATGGGAAGAACTCGATTTGGAATGGGAAGCCTTTCGTTTCCCTTTCCTCGCCTTAATTACTAAGGCTATATTTTCTTCATCATCATTCTTAGATGAAGAAAAATCACTAGTACTCCTCCTGATATCGTCCTGCATCAGATCCAACCACAATCATTCCCAATTGAGTAGTTTCTCTCTTCCATTCACTGAGTCCTAGTAGCTATGCCAGCTCTTAGGAAGACCGACGAAATCAAGACTCACCATATCATCATCGGTTGTCATGTTTCCTACACTTACAAGCTCTTCTCTGTAGGGGGTGAGCTTGTTTGGATATGTAGAAATTGTGTCACCCTTTTCACACTTGATTTTCTGAAGCTTGTTCTTGAGCGCCAGCTTCCTCTGGTGGTTGTTGTTTTGATATAGGTCCTTCAATGTCTTCGACATTGAAAATGAAGTCTCCTTCCCATGGAGACTGGAGACAATATGGTCTTGAAGCCCCTCTAGAAGAATTCTTCTCGCTCTCGCCACACACTTCTTCCATTCTGCCAATTTTTGGGCATTAGCTGCTGCTAGCTTGGGGAATTCTTGATCAGTGAAATCCTTCAAACCATTGTCTTCTAATAGCTCTTCCATGTGATCATTCCATGCTATGTAATTTGAGCTACCATCCAGGGCATACTCAAGTCTCAAGCCATTGAATGCCATTGGTGAACTTTGAGATGTGATAAGAAATCAATTTTGTACTTGTAATAAAGAACTTCAAGCTTCAAACTTTTCCCTTCTCAATATGTTGTTCAGAGCTCTGATCACCTTTGCTCTGATACCATGTAGAAATTCTCACAGTAGATTAAACTAATTATGAAATGTATTAAAGAAAAACACTTAATATACTTCTACAATCAAACTTGTGGAATCTTAATCGATTTTGAGGAAGATCAAACAGAGCACATATAATAGAGAAGAAGAATAAATCACACATGAAACACATAAGAATACTCTAGGGAAATCCTCAGCTAAAAACCCCGCTATCTATATTATGATACAAGTGGAAATATCTCAGGATTACACAAAGCTTTAGCTCTCAAGCTATCCAGCTCTCAGTACAATCCGTTATTGTTGCTCATAGATAGAATAGACAACACATATGCCTTCTCCTCTATCCTCCAAGCCTCATATTTCCTTGCCAATTTTTCCTAGTGCTCCAGCTATTTCCTAGTGTGATTATGATCACACACACACTACTCTTGCCTCTATAGAAACTGCACAATCATTAAGGAATGAATTCCTTCTGCATGCAAGAGATTTCCTCATGGGAATATTCTTGCAACTAATAGTACACTGTCCCTGCCTTTAATCTCAACTGGGTCTTTGACTGAACTGACATGCATGAGTTATTTGTGAGAGAATATTCAATTATATAGAGAACACTAGTTGCATGCATGCATGCATTAACTGACTGAACTCACAATTATTTCCTCAAATTGTTTGGAACTAATCTAATTGGAATTAACTTAGTTAACTGAGCTAACTAATTACAAATCAAAGACAACTCATATTTATCTCCTTAATTAAGGGATAACTACCTCAATCAATGGGATAACTGTTGCATGTCTTCATAAAGACTTCATGTTTGAATTTCTCCAACTAATTAACTCAAGATGAATTAATTAATTATTTTTCAAACAGCTGGTGAGACTAAATTCGAAATTTAATTATTAATTTTAATTCAAGGACAAATTAAAATTGGAATATATCTTGAAATGCTATCTATAGCAATGCTATCTACATCATTTCTATTTTTAGCATTTCTTGTTGCTGTTTTCAACAATTCTATCCTTTTGTAATTTTATTGGTATCACCCTCACTCTGGGCTAGATTCAAATTCATGACATATATTTGTTGATCATTAATAGAAAGGAACTATGCCATGATTTCTCAATCTTGGACTATAATTCTGTGTTGATGCGTTGATTAAAGAATTGAGCCTTTATGTTTCCTAAATAGGAAAACGAGATGGTTGGCTAGGTCCCAACCAACCTAGCTCATTCTTCATCGTGTTCTTCTTTTTCTGATTAAGGCGTGTTAATTACTTTTAATGCAAAGTGTGAAGTAAACAAATGTTTGTTTTATATTTATGCAAAGTTTGAATATGATTTCATTACAATGTGACGGATCTGTTGTGTGCGAGTTCGATTGAAGTTTAATCCTATGATTTCCTTCTTTGAAGTTTAATCTCATTTTCTGCCTGGATTGTGCGAGAACACATTCCCACACTAGTGTATTTATAGTTTCGCATATTGATTCTTCTGGTTCATTACAGTAATGGTATTTTGTTTTTATTGGATAAGTCTTAATGTGATCTTGAAGAATGTGATTTTTATTAAGTCTTAATGCGATTATGAAAAGTTTGATTTCGATTCTAAAGTTCTTTTGATATTTTAAATTAAACACACTTCTTATAATCAGAAACAAAACGATATTGTGACACACCCTGGTCTATGCCTACACTTTATGCTATTTAGGAAATATTTGATTCATGCATAATAGTTCTTAAAGGAAATCTTTCTGAGTTCAAAAGGTTATGAATACACATTAGTTCATGTGGATAGCCATTACAGGATTGAAGCTTGTTGTCACAATTAAATGATATCTTAGATTACATGCAGAAGTTCCTTAATTACAGAAGAGTGTGATTTGACTTTGGGAATGAATTATTGTTTTAGACATTAAGGTTAGTTGAAGCATATTTCAATTTGAGGAATTTATTTTGAAGTTTTGTTCACCTTTGTAAGCTATTTTTCCTAGTTAACACATTCTTTACTTTCTTGAAATAAGGATTGGAAAACTTGGTGCAGGAACTCTGTCTTGGTATGGTAATCGATCTCCTAATATAGGAACAGAGTGCTCTAGCCTTGAGGCTTAGAGTTCCTGTACAAAGACATAAATCTTTAGTATAGGTT
The DNA here is from genome assembly GCA_000404065.3 of Pinus taeda. Lineage (NCBI taxonomy): Eukaryota > Viridiplantae > Streptophyta > Pinopsida > Pinales > Pinaceae > Pinus > Pinus taeda. The sequence goes on from APFE030147914.1 coordinate 60,305, forward strand.
TAAAATATGCTCCCAGCACCTAAGCTTTGTTCTAGTACAGTGCAAGCACATTGCATAAGTACAAGACTTAGTACACGGAGGAAGATCTATAAGGAGCTAGATATCTTCAAGGGTCTAATTATTAACCCGGCATACAACTACACTGAAGACAAACATAGATTTACATTTTCATTAATCAAATATTTCTTGCAAGAGGTTTTGAGAATTCCTTTCATTTATTTTCCTGCAAAAGTCTTTCATATTCCAGCACTAGAATATCTTTGGTGTAAATTTCCGAGTGATATTTTCTTTTTGATTCTACAAGTTTGCAATTAACGAAGTAGGAATAGAGTTTGGAAAAGTTCATATCATTTTTGGCATTTCCTGTGCTTCATCTCTAAGTTTACGAAATGCCCGGGTTGACAATTAAGTGTTGAGGGAGTCTACTTAACAACAATTCGTGCACCTAACATCATTCAAAATCAATAACTTATTTCTATTGAAAATTGTCTAAGTGATGATCTTTTCGTGCACTTTAGGCAATGAAGCTCATTCGAATTAGTAATTTCCAACCTCTAATTGAATTTTAATAGAGACCTATCAAAATTTGATGATATATAGTGACCCCCTATTTCCTCCTACCGGAATACTTTTTGAAAGATTTCTTTTATTTTATCATCAAAATTTTATTCTTGAAGTATCCATTATAAACATTATTGGGATTGACCTAATAGTGACAAAACATATTAGAACCCATCACATCACATCATTCCATTGTATGTGCATTCATGTTGACCTCCATTAATTTTTTTTTTTAATTATTCATTTCATAAAAAAAACATATCCTCCCATCATTAAACAACGTAACCACCCTTATTCACTTTGATGTTTCCTTCCCCACTTTGGGGTATGCTAGTTTTATTCTAAATCCTCAAAGTTATTCCAAAATGTTGAATTCAACATATCCCTCCCACAATGTAACACAAATTGTTCAAAATTGAGTGCCTTGTTAAATATCTTTTTTAAGATGATGTAATTCAAAAAAAATAAAAATATAAAGTGTCAAATTGACATAACCACAACTCTGGGTAGAGGGGAAGCCATAATGAATGTTGAGAAAAGTCCAATCCTCCCACTAATGACATAGACATCACACCCCACAACATCCATCATGTCATCTTCTTTGACCACAAAGGTAGTGCACAAATATTGTGTATGCAACCTAGACAGAGAGAGGTTGAATTATTTGCAATTAAAGAATTGGAATGCTTCACAAAATACAACGGAACAACCACATAACACAAATTGTTGTATTCATTTTCATTTTCAGGGGTTTTGAAATTTGGGTTTTGAATAATAGTGTATATTAATGAATTTTGAAGAGTTGTAAAGGGAAAGGATAGAACAATAGTTGGGCATGTCCTCACTCCAAGATCGATCTCCAATCTGCCATGCGACTATATAGAAATAGGTGCATGTCCCTGGATCGATTTTCAGGATCTCTAGATTGATTCCCCTTCTTCGAATTGATTGAAGCGTGGTGTCTTCGTTGTAGATCTATTCTATATTTTCACATGAAATGCTGCAGTGATTTTCCAATAGTTAGGTTTTCAAGGTTGAATTTGGATGTGTTGAGTGATCGGTGGATCGATTAGGATCTCTTCAATGGCTCACCCACAAAACATCGATTTATTCTGTGCCTATTTTAGTAGGGAAGATTTGGACCACGATGGTAGGATCAGTGGTTCTGAAGCCTTGATATTCTTTCATGGAGCCAATTTACCCAAGAAAATACTTACACAGGTACCCTTGGAATCATGGTTTGAAATCTTTAAAATATAATTTGGAATTGCAATTTAAATATTTTATGTAATTTTTTTATTAAATTGAGACATTGAAATCAAATTGGTTCGAGTATTTGTATGAGTTGACCCTTATATGATTCCAAGTTTAAAAAAACTTCTTCTATTTACCTCTTAAACACACATAATTAAGAAACAAATCCCAATAGCAACCTAAAATATTACAAATTTTGAAATAGAGAAATAGTCTTCCCTACATCATATGAAGTATTAAAATCAAAATAATTAAAAGAGATATTATTCAAATTTGTAAGAGAAGCCATTCTCCTCCTCCCAGGTATTTTAGAAGCTCAGCTCCAAAGGGACCCCTACTTTTGAAAGAACGTATGCCTGAGTGTTCATTTCATTGTAAATGTGTTGATGTGAAATAGAGTTAAAATTTGATAATTATGTAAAGGATCTCATCAAGAATTTGGTGTAAAAAGATTTTTTTAGATAAACAGGAACCCTTCATCAGTTAATTACTAACTTAAAAGACCCAAATACTTGTACCTCTTGAGCCCTATTATCTACAGCCAACTTAAGAGATGGTTTCAAATCTATAATCTCTACATAATTATTTGTACCTCTTCCCAATTGAAACTTGAATTTGATCCAGTGAAATTCTAACAGATGAACTATATCCCCTACCCCACAACATTGAGGTTCCCTCTGAGCAACTCCATAAAAAAAGATGCACCCAATTATCAACTTTCTCCTCTACAATCATCGTTGGAGGATTTTCTGTTTTTTGTTGTGAAAATATTTTAAGTGTTTTCATGTTTTTTTATTGCACTCTAAAGAAAGTACAAATTTGTATTCAATGAGACTCAAATTCCTAGAAAACCATCCATCCCTGTGGTCACAATCATAGCTAATGCCTTGAATTTCATTGCATCCACATTTCCATCCCAATTCCTAAGACCTTTCTCAATAGGAATTTCACTCAAATAGATTAGCCAATTCCCTTCAAACCTGTACTATATAAGAGCATGGGAATACTAAATGTAGAATACTTTCTTCACTTTCATACACACAAAACATCTTCCCAAAACAAGCTTCTTCATTTTTTGGAGATTGTCCCCAGTGAAGTATTAGTGTTAACTACATGAAAATATGAAATTTAAAGAGCATTTATATTTCCATATTTTCTTCCACCACTACACTGGAGTACCAATATCATGTCCATCATATAATGTCTTATATCCTAATTTGGAAACCATGAACCGCCAATTTTGTTCCTTGACCAGAGTAGTTCATCCTCTTCCCTTGATTTTTGTGTGACTAATGTTAATCTTAGAAATATATGCTTCCCATAACTCTGCTTTTTCATCTTTTAGACAAAGTTGTTTAGTTGATTTCCACTCCTCGCTTTTGGATTGGAGTAAGGTTGACATCTGTTGCATGAGAAAAGATAAAATATGCCTTTCCCTTTGAGATTAGTGATTAAATGATTTCGTAATAATAGAAAGCCACAATATTATCCTTCCAAATAATTGATGCATTTTGACAAGAACTTTGTTGAATATTTTATGCAATCTTCTATTGTGTCTAGCTCAATGTACTTCTAAATTATCACTTGACACCATAAAATGTTTCCCAATATTAACTTGTAGGTTTTTTTAACAGATAGAGATTTGGAAAAATGTTTTTTAGGACCCAACCTCCTATATCCTTGGTTGTTACTAATTTTTTCTATTTAATTCCTTGGAATTCCTTTTTTATCTTGATGCCTAGACCATAAGAATATATAAATAATTCTCCTCCAGTGCAGCATTCACCTTTTTGTATAAAAGTTGAGGTCATACAACACATTTTTATGGCTTCAATGATTGATTTTACTAATATAATCTTGACATCCTTGAACAAACATAATTATGTCAAAAAGAGAGCCTCCTTTCTACCTTGTGCTATCAACCATTCCCAATCCTTCTTGCCTTAATCATTTGACTTTAGATAAAATCCTAAATACTTTAATTCCCTTTGAAGCTCAATCTATTGATAAGGAGACAACTCTGATAAATATGTGGCATATTTGTCATTGATTCCAAAGAAAGAAATTGCAGACTTCCTATTTTTTCCTCATTTCTATTGCTGTAAGTACAAATCAATGATTTCCTTCAATTTAGGATGAGATTTTATTGTTACATATGAAAGTGAAGGAAATTCTTTATACAATGTACTATATGGCAATAATTTTACTCTAGGAGGGGTGACATATTGTCATAATTGATGTGTATATGCTTGTATTTTCACCAAATAGTTGCTAATTTAGGCTTTTGTACTTAAGGAGATATTTGAGGTTAGAGGTCCTTAGAATGTGCAAAGGTGATAACAACTATATAGCTCATAGAAATAAGAATGAGAGTTATTACATCTGTTGGGTTTATATTTTAGGTAAATAACATTTCATCTTGTGTGATGTAAGAGGGTTCACTCGAAGTCATTATTGCTCTTCCTTCTTCGTTAATTTGAGATTTTATCAAGTTTCAAATGTAGGTATGACCACATCATGGGAACACTTTGATGCAAAGTAATAAAATCAGTGAAACATGAAAATAGTCATGGTGTTTAGAAATAGGATATGGCATATACATTTTAAAATTGTAATATTTATTCTATACTTCCCTTTTAAGTTTTCTGAACATTGACGCTGGTTTGACCTAACATTTATATAGGTTTAAGTTAACTTGGAACTTTCAGCCCATCCAAATTCTCGTCGATGGTTTGAAACAAAGAAAGAACAAGCAAGAAAACATGAAAACTTAATAGCTACACATGCAATGGATTTTAAAGCTGCAGAGAAAAAGACTCAACAACAATTGTCATTGGTACAAATTTACATTTTTTATAGTACAAAAATAATCTATTTTTCTCTCTCATCCTTTATTCTATTATGCTTTTATTGAAATAACAAAGAAGAATGAACAAAGAACAAAAAATGCTCATCTTTTGTAAAAATAAAGTTTCCCTCTTAACATATTCATGGTCCATCTCCATATTAATATACTTTTATTAGAGTTCCCAAGGATCCAACTTGATTACCATGTCACCATTCCATTTATCCAACATGATCTTTGTCTTTCATGATCATAAAAGTTGTTACAAGGCCTTCTTCTCGATGTCATGATCTTCTTACTATTTTTATAAATGAATATTTCATTAACTCCCTACAAAGTTACTGCAACCTTCATTGATCTCATCATTAAGACTAGATGTTTTTCACAAAGGTGACCAATTATAGCTTCTCCTTAAGACAAATTTTAGTTGTTCTTGCATAGACGTTTACACAAAATTTTGTCAATAGGCTTGTCACTTATGCTTGGATTCCTGAATTTAGAGACAACTGTAATTTGTAATTTGATTCCTTTACTTTTTCTTTAGTTGACATGTGGCATCTTCCTCTAATAGAGATACTTCATATCTTGTAGACTTCAATGAATTGGATAGGTTGGCCTTGTTGATCAAATTCATCTTTCTTTTCTATATAAGAAGGAAATCTTGGTAGTAGTTCTGCTTCATATATTTTTTCCACATAGATGAACTTCAAGAAAATTCATATTTCTTATCACAATCCTTACTACAATTAGATATTTAGGCTTGAAATTGGTAATATGATTCCAGTTTTAGAGGGTACGATCCTCATGATCAAAGATAGACTTTAATAGTTCAGTTTCTTTCCACAGTTTTTCCAAAATTTCAGTCCCTTCCACTAGATACCCCATACATCTGGTGATTTTCGAAAAAAATGTCATATGTTTGACGTTCACTATAACATGGTCAACTTTAGGGGTCAACAAACTTCTGTTTATAGCATATATTATGGCATAATGTCCCACAGGTCTACTTACAGATTGCCACTAAACTTGGATTATTTGTTTTTCACATAGAAATTCATTATAAGTATTTCTGAACTTGAGTACTTAGAAAATTTTGTATGCCATGAATAATTCAGATCTTGGACATGTGTTTTGTTGGTAGGTGTCATTAAATATGTCTCAAATCTATCATAGATATACCTTCCATGCTTTGTTGTAGTCCTTATAATAGGGAGAAAAAACATTGCTTCCATGTTTCACACTTCTTGTCATGTCTTTTAATGAACTTGTTACATACTACAGGAATTCCATAGGAGTATAGTTCCAGATTTAGTTTATAGTACCTTTATATTTCAGACCTTTACTTCTGATTTTTCAAATTTCCTATAGCAAGTAGCTTCATATGTATTTTTTTTGATGAGTTTCAAATTTGTATTCTTATCACAAGAGAATAGATGCTACTTCTCATGGTTCTAAAGGGATAGAAATTTTCTCATATAGTTGTCTGGATTGTCAATGATTTCAAAGGCTTGTCTCAAATCAACTTCAGAAAAAGTGCAAACTTCAAGTCAATCTCTACAATTTGTTCACGAGATTATCACCCAATATGATTATATATGTACATCTCTTTACTTATAAACTTTGCATCAATATAGGATATTGATCCTCATAAACGTGCATCGTCATAAACTTAAAACTACCTTGCATTCTATAGAATGTGTAGTTTCTCATTAGCTCACATAGGTGCCATACGATTATAGGAAAGCTTCCACATGAACTTGCATCTTTTGATGCAAAAGTTTGCAATATTTGCTATAGGAATTCATACATAAATGGAAATGTACGTAATCATAGAGATCATATTAATATATGGTCCTTACAAATTTTAGAATTCTTTGTCACAACCTTTTCTTGAGATTTGAATCCAAACAAAGAATAATATTAGACTAATAAAAATTTGATCAGAAACAAATTAGATCTCATACTTCCTAGATTGGATGTTGCATACTTCAGATCAATAGACTTTAGAACAAAATCATGGGTTCAAAATCATGTTATAAACTTGATCAAGTGAATGCCAAAAAAATAGTACAAGATGAATTACACCTAAGAGAGAGTAGAGAAAAATCCTTTCCTGAATAGACTTTTTGTTTCTCATTGGATATGCTTTCTTCCATAATTTGGGTAGTTTCCATATTGTTAATAGAAGAGACCCTTGCGTGCCTTGAGAGGGAGATACCTGTTGTCATGGTTTCTTTAAATATGCTAACAATATGTGGTATTCAAACTTCCTTCCTTTAACCTTAACTTTGATTCCATGTTAAGAAACCATGTATATAATAAATTAGATTTGATTTCTCTTCTTGATAGTCACTTGTGAATGTTTCTTGGTTTCTTATTAAATTTTATGCTTTCTTCATCAAGAAATTACCAAAACATAAAGATCACAAGGAGACAAATAACACCAATTATTCTTCAATGGACAAATTACCAAGTAAGAAACATTTCTTGAATGGATGTTTATTGCATAAAAGGTCTCAAAGAGACTTTTGAGCTTCCTATCAATTGAATATTTCTATTGAAAAAATTATAATCTAGCTAGAGAAGTAGAAATTATACAAAAATAAATTAGATGAAGAAACAATAAACCAACCAAAAAATGAATATTTTCAGATCAACTGGCTTGGATCTTTATTCATCTCAAGGTACATATTTATCAAAGTCCTATCCATCCAGACTAAATGACTATAAAATAAAAAGAATGACAGAAATACAATAATTTCATTACTGAAAGGAAATATTGGGCAGCCTATAATAGAACTGACAACCGACACGTTACCAATATCAACCTCCTAAAAATATCTTCAGGATCAAGTTCATCATAAAGAGAGAAATAGTTACCCCATAGCAATAGCACTTTCCCAAGGAAATGTCCAACATGTGCTAGCCTTAGTTGTATTAACAAGACATGCATTGAACCCTTAGAAAATACCTTTTGTGATTTGACCATTTTCCATTGTGAAGGAACCCACAAGAAGTATATAGGGATTTAATTTTACCTGATGCAAAAATAGATGAACTTAATAACTGAAAACATTTATAGATTAGCTCCATGAAAAACTAATGTATCAAATATTCACACATTGCTTTCCTTAGAGCTTGAACAGGTATACTTGTACAATATGGTACACAGACATGGGCCAGAGCCTTTCTCACCTGACATAGATAAGAGCTTCTTTGGTATGAAAATTGGAACTTATGCCACCTCCCAATATCATTACATTGGTTCAGAAGTTGGAGCTTCCATATATGGGCTTCCTAAACTACTAGACATGGAACTTTGCATTCCATTGTGCCCTTGTCGTTGTTGTTACTCTTTGTGGTTGTGACTGCTGAGTTTTCCATTAAGAACAAATTGTGGTGACATCCTTGCCCTTATTACTGGATCGGCTCCAAATCTTAATCATGGACTAGACCAAGTGGACTTACATACTATCGCTGAGATAATCCTGTGATATTTGTGTCTGGAGACAGTATGCCAAAAGTAGCAAGTGTTGGCACTGCAACAATTCCATTTAATGAAGTGACTAATGTCCATGCTAGATTGGCTGGATATATTTGAGTGCCTAAAATAGTACTGTGATTAGATAATTTATATGGCACACATGTTTGTGATAGCCTTTGCCCTACTTTCCACTGTGCTATATTTACACAAGTGGCATTTGAATTCATCGCAGAAGTAAGGGGTACAACAGAATGGGGTGATACTGTACTTGATAGGCTACCGACATTAAACCCAACTTGAAATGCTACATGTCATGTTGAGATGGTAGTTGAGAAGCAACTTGATCCTGTTGTTACATGGATCCCTTGCTCAACTGAGGGGACAATTGTATTCCAACATTAGATCTTGTTTGGCGAGGCAGAATCTTTTGGTGAATAGTTTGTTGGGATTGCATTGATTGCCTTTATTTTTGTGATGATGAAACTAATGGAGGGATGAAAGAAGATGTTGTTGATTGTGACATATGCACCTGTTTTTTGGGTTGTACATTAGGTGGAAATGACACTAATGATTGGTGGTTTTCCATCGATAAAGAAACTTGAGACTGTTTCTTTACTGATGATTGTTTTAAAAATCCCTTTGGATGCTGAAAAAATGCTGACGTATGAGACAAGATACATGTTTCCAGCACAAGACCTTGTCCTTGTTGTCCTATCATCCCGTATTTGTAACACTTGTTTCCCTGACTACACAAAAATTGGACGAGTAAAAAATCGTTCTCCAGGTGCTATCTGCACCATTTTCTCCAACTTTTTAGCATGTTAACTACTAGGTACGAACCCTTGAATCCCATTTCCTTGACCTCTACAAATTGGTTCTGAATTATCATGCTCCCCCTTTCCAAACCTTTTGATACTTGACTTTTTTGTTGTTGATGACATTATGGTTGTTTCTTATGTTGTTGCATTTGTGCATGATTTTTTTGTTGTTGTTATTTTCATTGTTGAAGCAACTTCTGCACTTGGTTTGGTTGCAATCTCAATTAGCCAGCACCTTGAGAACATTGTCCAGGTGTTTGAGGGAGACTTTGGTGTCGCTTTTGTGCATTTTTCATCATAGATGGAGTACGGGATGGAATAGCGTATTGTTGTGGTGGTTGATGCTGCAAAGTTCGGGATAACTGAGATTTAGACTACTAGGGACCACTAGTATGTTGGTGTTGAAGCGCATGTGGCATTGAATGTTGCCGTGGATGAGAGTTATTAGCAAGAGGTGGCATTGTATGCGGTGTTTGATAAAGTGGGTGTGGTTGGGACTGCGACAGTGGGGATCCATTTGGAGGAAATTGTTGCTATTGGAGATATTACTAACCCTGATGTTTTTGTAGATATTGGTGAAGCATATAGGCTTATGGATTATGATTGGGATTTTGCTATTGAGAATGGTGCAAATTACTGTGTGGCTGTGGCATATGGTTTTCTTGGTGTTGAATAGAAAAATTATGAGATCGAGAAGAGACCATTTTATTAGAAAAATAAGTATTGATATTAGCAAAAGAAGGTACATCTTGACCATTTCCCTGTGTACCCCGGAGCTGAAAATATTGCATTAGCATCCATTGATAGTTAGTAGATTAGCGAGGCTGTAGATTGGAATGAAAAGAATTTTCTTTTAAATAAGATAGGTAATAAACAAACAAAAAGGGAAACTTTCATGTTAAAAACCTAGATGTTGAACTCTCTCAATATTACAAGGTTTGTAGCTTTTTCTTAGAAAAAATATTGCAACACGTACAATAAACACTGTCCGACACCACTGAATCAAGCATTCCAAAGAAAGGTAATACAATATATGATTATTGAACAGTTTCCCATTCTCTAATCCCACTGTAAGAAAGAAATGACAATATTGAACTCCTCTAAAATGTTTTCCAAAGCATATAAATTCCTTCCACGATGGAAGATTAAAGAAGATAATTTGCATTTCAATGCACTGGCATAACGGAGATTTTACTAAACTAAACTATAGATTTCTAAAGGTACATAATAGTATTATTTATGTTGTGTAATTCTATTTACCACCAAAGGAAGTCCATAATGTGTGGAAAAGGAGGAACAAACAATGGTGTTTCTTTTCTACCCCAGGCTTAGTAACTAATTTCACCAAAGTTATTTTTTTTCTTCGAAAAATGTTGCTTATATCAACATAAAATATGATATACAGATAATATGGAAATGGGCATGAGATAACTTAAAGGCCAAGAAAAGAGTCTTTAGATCCGATTCTAACTCAGGTGAACAATATAGCATTTCATTGTAGAAGAATGCTTGCAAAAATTTAGAATATGGAAAGCATCATGACCCAACAAATAAATTTGATTGTATTTGGTAAATTTATTTGATTCAATTTAGTGGATCAAGTTCAAATTTATCATTTATAAAATTCAATTAAATTTAAATGCATTCATAAAATTTAAATGAAAATAGCTAGTGCATATAATATTATCATGTATGTCAATTGGGGTTATCTTGGGTGGTTGGGTAGAACATTTATTATTCTTTCCACCCAGTTCAAATCCCTGCTACTGAGATGATGAACTTTGATGATATTGTTGTAATGGTTTCAAGCTTGAGAAAAAAATTCTTGAGTATCATTGTGGGTTAGGCTAGTACCAACAAAGCCTCTAGGCTGAGAGGGAGCCTAATTTCTTTCCTTGAAAAAAATGGATATTATCATGTATGTTTTTAAATTTTGAATAATAACTTTTTCTCAAAATTCATGACAAATTTTATCTAGTTTCTTGGATGGGCAAAGTTTTTTTTAATTCCTTGTTACCAAATTTGAATGCAAACATGAGCGAGATGACTAGGCTCCAGGATAGCCCCTATTCTTCTACACCTAATATTTCTAATTTTCCAATGGTGATTTAAAACATCTAACAAATCCAACAAATAAATATGGATTAAAAATGCCACTAAATTATTCCAGAATTGAAAGCATACTACTGACCTCCAACATCCACATAGAATCTCTAGATCTAGGGACCAAGTTCCCTTGGCTTGTTATAGCTCCAGAAGTTACTGTGCTAGAAGTAGGCAATCCAATACCACTACAAGGTAGCATGTTGTTCACTAAGTTTCTTAATCTAGTATTTCTTTATCCGACGGGCTTGTAATAATATTTTAAATAGGTCATTATACGCAAATCCATGGATTCCTCTTTCTTGTTTTAGGTAGATCAAACAATATGTGTCACAAGTGTGTTATTCAGCATATTCCATTCTTGATAGCTACAATTGCACAATAAGGAACTGAATGTAAACTCCATTTATAATTTGGATTTGCATTTCTGTCTGATATAACACTCTTCTTAGGTATATAAATTTCGATCTTGATGGCAATCTGTACTTAGCACATTGTTGAATTCCATCTATTTAGGGATAGATGTTTTGTAGGGGTAGAAATGGATGCAAAAATTTACCATATTTTATTATATATTATTATCACAATACCTTCATCAGATTACATATGTTGGCTCAAAACATTAAACAAAGATACTTGACCTTATGGTAGGTCTCCCAAATCTATTTACCTCTTTAAATATTAGACAATAATATGTTGAGAGACGCTAAGCTCAAGAGATGTTTTTCTCTCAAATTGTATATATATGACAGACAACCAACAATGAAAACTGAATTACTACAACATATCATATCAACACTAATAAAAATGGAAAACGGAGGAGTTTAAGGATGAGCAATAACACATTTCTCTCTCTTCACCCCATTCTCCTTGCCAACCTTGAGTACAATGCCAAAAATTTTATTAATCAACAACAGGGCTTGGGGATTAGAGTACGATATGTTTGTGTATCATAGAAATGTTGAGAAACTTATTTAATAAGTGTATATTACTAGTTTTTAATATGAACTTATTAAAGAATAAGATCTCCTTTTTTTAGACAAACCCTAATTTGGGCCATACAATATTTGAACTGAGATCTTGATGTTCTTCATTGTTTTCTTGGACTTGTTCATTATTAATGTAGAATATATGTAGTAATTTTGACCCCAAGAACTCCACGATGAGGTCACTGATTTGGATACAAAAATTGGAGAGTAATACTTAGGTGCCAGTGGAGGAGAGGCATGGACTAGAGTAGGATATGGTTTGGGTTTTCTTACACATGCAGGAACAACAATTGGAAGAAGTTGGTTTAAGCTGCCACCAACATGAAGCCTGGCGAGGACACCCACAAAAGGTCCATTTTCGTAGATATTTGGTTTCGTCTGTTCATAGTTGTCTCTCTCATATGCAAAATTATCATTCTAATCAGGCCCTCCAATAAGAAAACCATGCAAAACATTGGATTGCTTCCCTTGATGCCAAACCAAGTGGCATAGCCCCCTCTTCACGGCATGAAGGATGGGTTTACTTTGTAAGATATGAAAGATGAAGCTCTATGGTGTACTAGGTTAGTTGCTACCATAGCCAACTATGTAACTTGTGGCTCTTAGATTGTCTTCGAGGATGTAATCTATCTGAGATTAAGAAAAGGATAAAAGATCTGAGGGCTGCATAACTTCACCCAAGCATTAAATTTTCTTGCGAGCAACAATGAGATAATCAGAGTAAACTATGAGGAGATAAACTAGATGTTGTTGCATTTTTTAAAAAATAGGATGCCACCTAGAGTCTTCTATAAAATCCTATTGCCTTGGTGCAAGCACACACACATGAAAAAATATGCTTTTTCCTGATAGTTCTATAGAACAACATTACACTGCCCACCTCTGCCTGGCAGGAGGGACTTTGAGGCTAGGACTTGAACTCCTGCATACATGACATCCCAACTAAATTTGGTCATTTTACATCCTCTTCCACCCACCTAGAGAAGTGACACTGTCAATCACATATTTCATGTAACATTGAGACAGATCTCCAGTAGCCTCATGAAACCATGTCACTACCCAAAGAAGCTTATCCACATGTCCACTCTTAAAGGAATAATACTTTTGTGCAACAGTATTGTCATTGTCAGATTTGCCTTTAAACTTGTTAGCAAATGTGAAAATATTCTTGGTATCATTGAGAAGCTCATTGGACGAGGCGATATCAGAGTGCCTGAAAACAATTGCAGTAGAAGCCATTTTAACTATTATTTCTTCCACGAGATATGAGCTAGGATTTTTGCATCAATTCTATATGCCTAGAAAGGTGTGGTCATGTCTTTTGGCCTTTACCAGCAATAATGGTCTAAGTTGCCACCACCCACCTCTCCATACAGTACATCAGGCTCTGTATGTGCCTTGAGGAAGTCTTAGTCCCCCATCTAATAGCCTCCATCGAATGACCCAACTCACCACTATTGTCCAATTGCTTACCATATTCAATAATACTCCATGAGATCACAGTGACTATGAATGCCATTGGGAGGCCAAATTTAACATTCTCACAAGTGTCATATTATCCCAAAGCCAATCCTTTAAATAAAAATGAGGAGCTATCAATCCCTCGGTTGATGGTACAACATCCTCATGTCTTTTGGCTTGTGGTTGATATGTGTGATGTTGCAAGCTCTCTTATTACAATGGCCATATCCCGATGTTGGGATTTTGTTCCATGTTAATACTCATCTTCTAGTCTTCCCTATATTTTGATTAATCCTACATGCATAATCAATCCTACATCCATAATCATTATGAGAGAGAGATGGTTTAGAAATCATGGTGAACCTTAAGAACTAGACAAGAATTCAATCATGGGCTTGCGGAGATAGTCAAGAACCATCATGAGCATGAGTGGAAACATCAACAACATGGAATTTCATGGTTGCACTGAAGTCATTCATAGGTTTAGGTAGTGTGTGCAAGCCAATGATTTTGTTTGTGGCTAACTAAAATATTTACCTATTAGGATCACTTGAACCAAAAGATTTTCTAATCCAGAGTGTATATTTGGGGTGAAAATCACATGTTGACGTGATGTTATAGCATCCTCACTCACTATGATACTCACATTGTTGGCATGGGTACTCTCTATATTTTGGTGGTTATTTATGTGATGTTGCAAGCTATCATGCTACTGTGGCATATTGTGGAATATTTTTTGACATCAATACTCTCATTCTTTATCAAGTATTAAAAATCCAAAGTCTTTCATTGTTCTATTTCATAGCATGTTCTCATTGTTTACCATTTGAACTAGATATGATCATAGGAGTTAAGTATTCTCAAACATAAGCTCTAAAACTTGTGGCAAGACTTCCCTATCCAATATAAGAAAACATTGGATGAAAAATTTGTTTTCCCTCCACTTGGTGGAAGAATATTACCTCTCAAACATTGTATCTGTGGTGTGTTTCACATCTTCATAAAATCAAAATCTCACTCTACTAGTGAAAGTTATCTCTTTTGGGATTGATGATATTAAAATTAGGAATCATTAAATTCAAATACTAATTGGAGTGTTGATATTTAGAATTAATATAGATGGCTCTTACTTCCACTGCAAATTTTTATTGCAAACTACCATAAGCTATTTTTTTTTATGCTTGGGTGTTGATTTCACATTAAAACCCTATAGAAAAACTACATCATAAGGATCAATATATTTCTGAAATCCTTTCCAATCCTATAGTAGGAAATAACGTGCAAATTCTGAAATTGATGTCTTTGCACTATTTCTCTCTCCAGCATTAACATGATTTGATGGTTTTGTCTATTAAATCTGATTCATCTTACCTTAGAGTTAGCTTTGTTTGCATCAATGTCTCATCCCATTGCACTATGCATGTTGTATCTTTCATGAAGAAGGTTGAAAATAAAACATAAAATTTCTCAACTTCCTATGCTATATGTATCTTGGACATCTGCTGGTAAAAGTGGATCCACTAGTTGAAGATTAAAACAGGAAATAGTGCTAGAACCTGGAAATGCTACTAAGCAAAGATAATATTAGTTAGTATGCTAGAGGAATAAAATATATTAAAATGAACACAAAATCTCAAAATATTAAGAAGTCTGATGATAGAAATATTGTTATAATTAAAAGAATTACTTTAAACAGTCCAATAGACAAACAAGATTGAAATGGATGATGATAAAGAGTAAATAATAATTCAGAGAAATTCAACTTCCTTCATTTGTTATGAAATCATCACTTTCTCTTCTGCAGAAGGTTAAATTCGGTTCCAGTTAAAATTGGCTACTCTTTTGTGGTAGGATCTCGTATTGACTAGATGGATTTCTTTGGCCTATATGAACAAACTTTTAGATCTTAGAATCCTAGCCATTCTTTTGGTCCCATAGATATAATGCCCATTGGATGATCCATCATGCAGAATAGAATTAGCCCTCCAGGTGACTCTCTGATTGCCAAGAAGTTGTCCATATGTCCAAGCCTTGTAAAACATGATACTCTTGCTCAATGTTGCACCGTAATGATGACCAATTGTTGCAGCTCTAATGTACAAAGCAAAACTCAAAACATATAGATATGAAGCCATGGAGAAACTCAATTGAAATAAACTTGATGGACCCACTTTAGATAAGGCCCGTTTTTTAGAACCCTAAAGTTAGTTATTTATGATAGGATAACATGCAAGGGACGAGAAAGAGACAGTCGCTGAATGAATAATGAAACAAGCTAAGTGAAACTTGGGAATCAATCGCAATGTGAATCGAATAAAGATATATGAAGCCAAAATGTCTCGTCTCAAATAAATAATATGAGAATTCATACTCAAAACTAATATCTTGGAGGACTAATGTATTTCACTACAACAAAAATAAACCCTAAATGACTAGTTCTGAATGTGGGAAAGCTAAAAAATCTAAGCTCAACTGCTAGCTATCAGGATTAAGATTAAAAAAGTTCACCATATACATCTATATGCCCCAAAACATCAAAATTCCATTCATAAAAATACCAGTCAATAAAATAAAATCTTAGAGACTCCCAACAACAAACACCCACAACAATGGACAATGTAGCTTCAGAAAAATAGGCACAATGCCCAAGACCATTCATGCAACTAGAATAAATAAATACACAACTTATGCATTATAAAGATGTAGAGCATTCTCTAGAACCAAAGTGAGAGCTTGCTTAATTCTTGAATAATGTACACCAAAACATACAACATTATATTCTATCACTGCTTAGAGATCACAAAGCCATAATGTCCATCAATAGAAGCACTTGAGCAAGGCTAGCATACACACAACGACTATGGACTATGGGCTCTTCTTCACAAAATGAAGAAACAAGGAAATAGGGATAGCAGCAGCTGAGATGAGTGAAGAAAGGCTAGGGATGTGAAGACAATATATGCACAACGTTGGAGGAAATTTCCCAATATCTGATAATTGACAAAATGTTATATTATTTTATGAAAATATAGTAACTATTTTTCTTTAATGCCATTGACAAGCTAGTTCCAAGTTCCCACTGATCTTCCTTCTAACATTTCTTCACACTCATTGTCATACCATTTGGTGTACATTAAATTCCCAAATTTACTTCAATCTCATTGATACTTGACCTAAAGTCATCGATACCCAATTATATAAAACACACATTTCATTTTCTCAGCTAATTTTTCCATTTTTTCCATTATAAACCTAGATGAAGGCAAACAGTGATATCCTGAACAATTGGTCTCTAAAAAAGAAATAACAAAAATCCCCTACATATATCTCAATCCCCTCTTCCAATTACACATGATCACAAATACATTAAAAGCTCCCTTTTTTCAACAAACTTCTACTTTTGTTTTCCCTCTGCCAACAATGGTAGTTTTTTCTAAGTAGGATATGAATAAATGCCCTATTAAACACTTATGCCTACAATTAATTTGATATTTGTTCTCCCAACCTTCTAATTTTACTTATTGTGTTTTTCAAATTAGATGTCGAATTATAATGATGTGTCTTAGATGTTGGGTGATTTTAAAATAGGCTATTATTCTCTGAATTGTTCTCGAGGCAATTCATTGATAATGGATTATTGTTACTCTATTATAATTATGTCTCACACAAGGAGTTTGGGTCATGTATTTACTCCACACATCACCACAATTGAAGATGGGGAGTCTCTCACAGGGAGTTCGAGTCATGTATTTACTCCACACATCATCACAATTGAAGATGGGGAGGTACGTACCTTTTAGTTTCTCTTGGATCGTTGTGAAATTTCTCCTTTTGGAACTCATTTGTGTTGTATTTTAGTATAATGGGCCTCATTTCAATTAAACACACATGAAATAGTGAATGTATATTGATGTTTTATCTTTGAATGAATTTATGAACTAAGTAATTCAATGAGGTTAATATAGCGAAATCATACTTATTTATCTTCTTTATTATCAATGACATTAGAGGATGACTTTCCATCTTGCCTTGGGTTGGTGCTCTTCACCTTTAGTTGTGATTTCATTTTCAATAATGTTTGTGCAAGAACATATTGAATGGTGAAATTTAGTATTTCAAAGTTGGCCCTTCCAATGATCATATCTCCTACAAACTTTGTTTTTAGATCAAAGCATAAGTCACCAAAGGTTTACACACAAGCCCATGTTCCATGATATGGATCATTAGTTTGAATTGCACATATATATGTTCTCCTTCAAGATGAATTTCACTTGCTCTTGACCTTCTTGACCACATCACATTAAAGTGATCCTTGTTAGAGTTGACTGTGCTTTTTATTTCCTGGAAAGACTTGATAACAACTTGTTTAACAAAAAGCAATTTCATAGTAATGATAACCAAATTAGAAGGAAGCTCACACTCCTTTACTTCAGGCTACTTTTTTTACTATACACTATTTTTTTATTCTTTTCTCGAAGATTGATCGTGGCTCAAATCACATCTTTCCATCCACCATTCCAAAACCTTTGACTAAATGGCTCAGGAGGCACCTTATCCTCATAGCAGTGTACTACCTTGCTCAACCAAAAATATATTTTCCCAAACCCTTAACGTAGTCTGGAAAATTTAATACTTATTCCGCTGATGGAAAAGTTCAAGGATGTAAGAAATTATTTTTAAATGGAATTTCACAGCCACCAAAAGTTTTGAAGTATAACACTACAAATTTTGCAATCCTTCATATGCAATAGAAATAACCATGGAAAATAAACAAAATTTATGCATTACCTTAAACAAGGGTTGGATTGAACTGAATTATACATGAATTCATTACATATCTTGTGTAACTGTAAAAAGAATCATAGTCTTGGGGAATCCTTTATGCACCCTAGGGACATGTGGACCCAATATTTAGGAAGTTCTCTCACATAAATATGAACATAAAATGTTTACATGCTTTCTCATAACTCAACTGAGAAATCTTCATGTTGCTTCCCAATAATGTTTCGTCAAGTTTGGAAACTTGAGAAATATCACGTTTAAAACTGAAAATGTTTATGTGCCAATTAAGCAAGACAAAACATTAATGGATATAACTTTGTCCCTGTGCACTATATTAATACCAGTAAGAGAAAAAAGAAACCATAGCCTCAAAGATAAAGGTGGGCCAAAGTGATCTTGTGCTAATTATTATCGTCTTAAAGGGAAATGGGTGGCTAGGAACACTTTCGAGCCTTGTGTTTTCAATTTCCCTTATGTCTTAGTTCTTGAAGTTCCTCTGGTGTCCTAGTTCCTTCTTTATATATCATTGAAGTTCTATATTAAGTTTTTGGGTGATTAAGAAGAATTACATTCTAGAGTTATGTATATTCATGGATCCCATATGAGAACTGTGCAATGTATTATGTGTTGGCTTCATCATGTCCAATCTCTTTGTTGAATTGCCTACTCTGCATGATTTTTATATTTAATCAGCATAACAGTTATAATGCCTATTAGTGATTTCTTTCATCTCTAATTGTCTTAGAGGAGCCGTAGAACAAGAGGACTTTGGGATTATATTTTGCATAGTTTCAATTTTAAACAATCGACTTTGATGCTATTTCTTTAGTGGTTAAGTGTATTAACCATGTGATTTTTTTTTCATTGTTCTAAAACAAGTATGTTCTACATCTATTGGATAGTTGTTTGTGCCAGCAAAGAAAATAAAATTTACAAGACTTTACAAAGTTTAATAATTTAATTAAAGTTTAGAATTTAGAATTTACAAAATTTCAAGGTCTAATTCTTTGAAGGGTGCTAGCTCAATGGAAGAGCACCTGATTTACAAGCAGGTGGTTGGTGGTTTGACTCCATGGTTCCATAATATTCATATGTAATGGATGCAAATTGAGATACAATATTGGATGCAAAGAGTGATGCAAAAGCAAATGCAAAAGTGGGTGTAAAAATTGGCTTAAACTAGAATGTATCATTAGACACAAAATGGGATGCAAAGGTGGGATAAACACAAGGCTTAACATAGGATTCAAATATAGATGCAAACTTGGATGCTCAAAAGGATGTGAAATTGGATGCAAGAAACGTTGTTAAAAAAGATGCAAAATTGGATGCAGCAATTGATGAAAAATATGGTGCAAAGTGGGATGCAGAAATGGGAGACAAATAAAATGTAAAAGTGGATGTCAAAAATGGTCATGAAAAATATGCAAAAATGGGCACAAAAATGGATGCAAATTTTGGTGCTAAATCAAATTCAACATATGGTGCAAAGATAGGCACCAAAGATGGTTCAAAACTAGATGCAATAATAGGTACAAAATTAGAAGAAAAAAATAGTAACTAGATGCAACCCCTAATGTAAGACTAGATGTAGCCCCTCACGTAAGATTAGATGCAAAAATATCCACTAAAATCTACTGCTGAATTCAACACAAAAAATGGTGCAAAACTAGAAGCAAAACTTGTCATCAAACTAGATGCAAATCTTGGTGCAAAATTGGAGGGAAAACTTGTCTTAAAACATGGTGCAAAACTAGATGCAAGAAGTGATAAAAAATTATATGCAAAACATGGCACAAACTAGGTGAAAAATATAATGCAAAATAGGATACAAATTCTGGTGGAAAAATGATGCAAATCTAGCACAAAAAAGGATGCTTTAAAAATTGTACAATAGATCCAGATTTAGCACCAGGTTTCTCATCCCAATTTTAAAAAAATGCACTAAAATCTGGCTCTAAAATGGTGCAAATTTCTTATTTTTTGTAGTGTTGTTGTTATTGATGCAAATAAGATCACATACTCTATTACATCAATATTTTTTGTGAGTACCCACTCACACAAAGAACCAACTCCCTTTGATTGTTTGCTAGCACCAACTAGCAGGAAGCGCTAGCTCCCACTATTTGTAGACACCTATCCAGCTTACCAGAAGCACCATGTGAGGCACTGACCTCATGGATTTGTTGCAAGCACCAACTTGCAGCTCGAAGAAACAACTTGCAAGAGGCACCAACCCTTAACACTTCTCAGGCTCCACTAGAGATGGAAGCAACAACTTTCTGATTGCAGTAACCAACCCATAGTACTCAAATAAGAACTCATAGTTCTCTGTAATTTGGTGGAAACTATGCTTGATAATAATTATATATCTCAGCTCACTCTCCTGCACTTTGCAACTCTCTCCAACATACTTCAGCAACCCTCTAATCTATTCCCCTTAAACTTCATGCACTCATCTCTTTGCCTCTCCATAGTACACAATCTTCTCTTGGCCTTGCTTCTCACCACACAAGGTCACCTCTCTTCCTTCTACTCACAACAACTCTCAGGCACCTTCGGCCTTTCACACATCACATAGGAAACTCACAACCTTTACACACATAGTGCTACTCTCGAGGTCTCTTCTTTTTTGCTTAACCACTACCTACCTCACTATGGAGAACTGGCTCTTTCACAACTTCATGATAGTGAACAAAATAAAGGATTTTTTTTCAAAGGCTCTCTCACCAGCAACAATGCTTCCTTCCCCCCTTTACTCATACGAGTTCCTAGGTTGCATTCCCCTATTGTTCACACAATTAATGTTGCCACACAATACTCATTCAACACTCTGCATTTTACTTAGGCATGGCCTCTCGATGTTGTTGTTTCACTTTCCACTGGTTATTTCACCTGCATACTCAACCCAAGCACAATCCTCTTTGTCTACAACTCTGCCATCACTCAGACTCTCCCTTTCTATTCAAGGCTCAATGCACTTAATAATACTTCAACATGGCTTTTCTGTGCTCAGGTATGACTTTTCTATGGACCATTGTCCTTGTTGACTTGTATTAGAGATCTTCAATAGTCGACCTTCATTCTTGAGAATAAACCTCTATTCAACATTTACTCACACAGCTATCGACCCATATGCCCTTCAATACTTTGTATCATGCTTTAGCGGAGGAAATACTTCGTAGTGCTATATCATGGTGCAATAATCAGAAACTGTTGATTCCCATCCACTGATTATGACAAGCCCCTTTCCTTTTAGCTCCTTGCTAGATTTCCATCATAGGACCAAGTGCCATGACTTGGGGTTTAGCTTTAAGGCACTAAGCCCTTTAACATTGTGTCATGGGCCTTTTCTCCTTTATATTGCTCTTAGATCCCTTGGTTCTATAAGTTATTTAACCAAGCACTAACCACATTAGAGCCCTTTTATCAGGGATTTCCACTTGTTTCCCATATGCCAATGACCACAAATCGTCGATCACCGATTGTTGATATGCCCCTCTATTTAGCCCTAGCCCTTGGTTCCTTAACACTTCACGACTGTGTGTTATTCCGCATATCAGAGCCCTCTAATCGAATATTTCCAAATGTGGCCTCTGTGCTAACCATCGTAAACCTCTAATTGTTGATCATCGATGTGATGTCATCACCTATCAAGTGGAATCTCCGGAGTGGTGACATGTGTCACCAGGATATGGCCCACTAGGCCACTTCAAAAATACTAAAACTTCATGTCATGTGTCCTTCCATACAACCACATCATGGTGACATTAGCAGTGATGAGTCCCTTATCGAAACCAATTATATCCTACCACATGCCTGCATCACATCTATGACTAGCATTTGTCCTTATCGGACCCAACCGGATACCTCCATGTGTCATGCCTGGAGGAGAGAGAAAAAGGCCTCTCTTACCTTAGTTTTCCAATCAATTCCTTTGTAAGTTCCTTTTTGGCCTTCCCGGTGATTTAACAAAGAAACCTCAATGCCATCTATTTAACTCAATCGGACTTTGCTACTCAGTAGTTTCCCAATGCTTGTCACTTTTGAAAACACTAAATGTCGATCGCTAATATGGAATTTTCCTTCGACATGTGGGATCACTGATATGCCATGATGTTGATCCTATGATATTGTGATATTGCTAATCTCTAATCGACAAATTCCTTCCACTATGTAGTGCCCCCTAGAGCCTATAAACTTCTATATGCAATATGCCAGGATCTACGATATTGTGATTTCGCTAATCACTAATTGGAAAACTGCATTCGCTATTGTGTTACACCTTGGAACCTCCAAACATTGATATGCGATACCCCCAATGCTCTAATCTCTAATTTATGGGAGTTCCTATATGCGAGACCTGTGATCTATGATTTGTGAGACCTCCGATGCTCCGATCTCCGAGATTCCTCCCTGCTTAGGGCTTTAACACTCTGAACTTTAGAAGGTCATAAGTTTTGAACCACAAGTCCATTTCTCAACTTCTAGATATCATTGGAAAGCTCTTCCAGAGCAATTCTCAATGGAAATGTTCTTATTAGCCATTGATCCCATCTCATATCTCAAAAGATGACTCCAAAATCACTACCAATCATCTGCTCCTTAGCTCTCGAGACAATGTGTCCTTAGCATGAGTCATGTAGCTCCCATGGAATTTCATCCTCGGCCATCATTGTAATCATCATTTGATAGCTTCTCCAATAAGCCTGCTACTGTGATGCTTCTTTACACAAAGCTTGCAACTACTAAGATATTCCTCTTAAGCCATCACTACCATCATCTCCTGCAACAATCAACCAAGATTATCTAGTTGACATCAATGCCAACACTCCCGTGAACTGTTAGGAAATGCCAAATTCCCAACACAAATCCCCAACATTACTCTTGACATCAATGTCAACACACTTGCAGATGCCTTTTCTAGGAAGATGGCCATGCACACAATGCCAACTGTCCAACAATAATAAATGGATAGTTGACTTCCGTGAAAACTTATATCCCATCTTTTCACAATACTAAACATCTAATTCTTTTTGCCTTTAAATCTAATCCTCCACTGATATCAATCCTACTCTTTCTAGCACCTCTTCCTCCTTTCTTTCTCCCCACCTCTTGTTTTTCAACCTAGCTTATTATAATTATTCTCTTTTCTTAATCCACTCTAATATAACCCCTTATAATCCCCTTCACCCCTAACTCCTTACCCTCTTTTTATTTTTCTTTCTAATTGCATCTTTTAATAATCTAACCTAATCTATATATCAAATCTTAATTTCAATTTAATTCTATTTTAATTTCTTTTTAATAATCTAATTTTTTAATTCTATTTTAACACCATTTTTAAAAATAAAATATCTAACTTTAACCTTTATTTATGTTTTTATTTATTTAATTTTTTATTTCATACTTTTTTGATCCATAATGATTTTTGAGGCTAACTTTCATATTAATCACATAGAATGCTTTTCTAGTCGACGTTTTGAACCTACTAATGAGGTTCATCTTTAGGACCAAGGTGACCAAAACAAATCAATCAATCGGATTAAATAGTGATGAGATGCATCAGGCTTCTAACAACTAATTCTAGAACTTGATGCATCTCATCGCTATTTAATCCCATTGATTGTTCTATTTTTTCACCTTGATCTTGAAGATGAACCTCATTAGTAGGTTCGAAACGTCAACCAAAAAATTATTCTATGTGAATGACTAAAATTTCTTTTCTTAATTTTAATTCTAATTGTCTCTATGTATCTAATATTTTAGTTCTCTTTACTTCTCTTATAATTTAATATTTTATGCTAATTTAACATTTAACAGGAATATTTTATACTAACACTAATTCAATTTGACCAATATTTATTTTAATTTTTTTTCTGAGAGGAAATATTCGGGAAAATCCACCTGAAGGGATCACATTTTGTCATCTTATTAGCAGATCCTAACAACAAAGTTGTCGATGCATCAAGTTCCTAACAACTAATTCTAGAACCTGATGCATCTCATCGCTATTTAATCCCATTTATTGTTCTATTTTTTTCACCTTGGTCTTGAAGATTAACCTCATTAGTAGGTTTGAAACGTTGACCAGAAAATTATTCTATGTGATTGACTAAAATTTCTTTTCTTAATTTTAATTCTAATTGTCTCTATGTATCTAATATTTTAGTTCTCTTTACTTCTCTTATAATTTAATATTTTATGCTAATTTAACATTTAACAGGAATATTTTATACTAACACTAATTCAATTTGACCAATATTTATTTTAATTTTTTTTCTGAGAGGAAATATTCGGGAAAATCCACCTGAAGGGATCACATTTTGTCATCTTATTAGCAGATCCTAACAACAAAGTTGTCGAGGAGAACTGACCCCGTGACCTCTCATTAGCAAGGTGCTTTAGCAATGGGTACTCGACCAATCAAGCTAAACCTCAGGGCTAACCAATATATACTTCTATTACTTTATTTTTTATTTTAATTGTTTCCCATTCCTTTTTCATGTCATTTTACTCATAATAATTTTTAATAATAAGGCCTTTTCCATAGTTCCCTAGGCCCAAAATATTAATTTTCTTATGTAAGGCCTTTGTTTTCCCTTTTGACCATGGTTTAGGCCCTAGACCCATAACTATTTTCCAAATCAATTAATTGGTAGACATATTTCACTTAGGGTCTAAAGTTCCCAAAGAAAGGTCACATGTGATATTTCAATGCATATTTATTGATGCTTGAGTTTGAGAACATTTGTTCAAAACCCAAGGCCCTTATTATGCTTCTTTGACCATTGTCAAGACTCAATGTTGGGATGGGGTCCCTAGGGTCAAATTTTGTTAGTTAAGTCACTTTTTGTAATAGTTTTTGTGAATGAATGTAAATTCTCCGCGAAATGTGGAAGCAGAGCATGAAGATATGTAAAAGTCAAAGGGGCATTAGCCCCTTGTATGGGTAGGTGATAGGATGGCTTTCAAACTCACCCATGGTCTGCGAGCCATGGTATTGTAACAAAAAGCTATATATAGTTGACTCATAGTGAGTCTAAGAGATAACTTTTGGTGAAGAATCATTGTAAGGGGAAGGCTCTTACAGCTGAGTGTGCGAAGACCTTGGTAAGTCTGAAACTGAGTGCAGGGTCCCGTGTAGCTGAGTGCATGGGCCTTTGCAGCTATGTGTGCAGGGATAAGAAGTCTGTATTTGAACGTTTACATCTTAATAAAGATTTGTTTTGAGAATTTTTTTGCATCTGTGCATTGTTTATTTACTTTTGTTGAAGTTTATGTATCTTCGCCCTTCAATATTGTTTTATACGAGTTAATGCTTATGTGAAACAGATAAATCTATAATATTTATGCATAGTAAGTATAATTAACCACCTTCATGGAGATCAGGAAGTTGTTGGATAGATATGATGTGGTTAACTATTCAGAAAGGGTAGATCTCCATGACGGTAGATCTAGGTCATAAGGGATTCAGAATATACAGTTTATTGCACAAAAGCAGTGAATCTGTCTCTTTTATGCATGTTAAGTAAAAGTAAATACCTTCACAAAGATCTGAAGGTTAGTTCGATAAAGTTACAATAGTTGACAGTTGGAAGGAATAGATGTGTGCAAAGGAAAATCTAAGTTATGAGATCCTTAGGAGAACCATCACACAAGCCTCTCGATGCAGAAACTTACTTCTAACATCCCCTAATACTGCTTCAGGTGATACTGCAGCCTACGCTATGTAGGTTGTAACTGACAGGGACAGAAGTTAGGGTTTTGTTGGTTGGTGTGAATAACTCTGAACATGGGTCAGGCCCCCTTAAGCCAACAAATGGTTCTGTTGTCGAGACTAGGATCAATCTGAGGAATGGGTGATGTCAAATAAGTGGTTCCCTACCAAGAGATAAATTGAGAAGTTGCTCGATTGAAAGGAACATGCATTTTCAACTGAGGAGAACAAAAATCCATAGTTATCCAAGGAACATCGGTTGAGAAAATACCTATACTTAGATGAAACCAAGAAATTTTTTTGTTTCTTCCCTTGCGAATTATACGAGTGGCTGTCTAGGTTGGTGGATAGTCAGGGTATGTGGAGACTTGACGACCCTATTGTGTGGACTCCAGAGATTGTGAGGTGCTTGGAAGCTTTGGAAAACAACATCGTGTGGGTCGTTGATCACTGGATTGATTGAACACTTAGGGGATTTGTGACTGAGTTCATGATCAATACAACTATCAGTTATAGTGAAGCAGAGTGTAGGCTCTTTAAGGGACCATGAGGTGAGTATTTAAAATATTTGAAAACTTGTATTAAGATTTTGTTGTGTGACAAACAAGTTATGCCATTAGCTTGATATTTGTAACTAAGCAAAGCAGAAAACCTTTTAGAAGGAACGGAGAATCAAGCTTTGAATATAGTTTTCTATTAGGATCCTCATCAAGTGACGATGAGGGAACTATTATGAATACATCGTGAAGTGCATTGAAATTGTAAAGTCACTGTATCCCATGGATACCTAATCCATCCACTCCACCTCCACTTCCACCTCCACCTCCTTCGCATAAACCTACACCTTCACCTCCACCTTCACCTCCACCTCCACCATTCAACATGCCAAACACAATGAAGATGCTGATATTCAAAGGGGTAGGGAGCGAAAACCCTGAACAATTCTAATTTGTTTCAAATGTTGTGTGGATAACACAACAGATCACTAATGAGAATCTAAATAAAGAAAAATTAATCACAATGCTGCAGGATAGAGCGCTAAATTGGTATATCAAATATTGTCAAGATCACATTGTCACGACGTTAACAAAGATTCAGCAAGAATTGGTTAGTGAGCTTAAGAAGCCTAAATCTCAGGTGCAATTGGTTACATAGTTTAAGGACATAAAGAAAGTGGTGAATGAATACTTGTGGGATTTTGATCATAGGCTAAAATTCCTGATCTGGCAGGCTAACATGACCATCACGGATGACTAACATGGACATTGGTATATTGCTTTGTTGTTGCCTCATCTAAGGTTACCATTATCATAGCAGAAGATATGAACGCAAGAAGAAGCTGTGGATATTGTGATGAGACTGGAAGCCTTTCTAATACAAGATATGAATATTAGAGTACAACAGATCGAATCACAGCTGGCAAGTCTGTACCTAGATTTGCAAAGCTCGAAGAAGGGAAAGGAAGCCTAGACTAAAGTGCACATAGAAGTTTGGTGCTGGAAATGTAAGGGCCATGGTCATGATAAAGACCACTCTTTGGTTTATCATAATTATCTTAGTAGCAGGGAGCTTGTCCCCCTAATGCCAGAAAACACTATTTGGCTACAGCGCAGGAGCAGAGCCATGGTGCGCTATTTGTTAGGTTACAAGACAACATGTGACAGACAATTGTCATTTACTACAGAAGTTCGTACAGACCCTTAAACAATTTTTTTGAAATTTTTGCAAGTCTATAGGTCATGATGAGTGCCACTGTCAGAGTTATGAACTAATGATGGATCGAACCCATGCCTATTGATTACAGGCAGAAAATTGGCCTCAGCAATAGGGTGCAGGTGTAGCGTGCGGAGGAGTCCAAGGATGTAGAAGAGGAAGATTAGGACGCACTGGGAGAGGTCACAAACAAATTAATTTCTATAATTGTGGCAAGGGTGGACATTTTGCATGCGAATGTCAGAACCCGATGCATCTGCCTTGTCAATATTGTAGACAGTTTGACCATGTGAGAGAAGATTACCCCAGACTTATAGCAAATATGTAGGAGGTCAAGACGTAGACCCAACAACCTACGCAAATTATCTAGATGATGAGGGTAGAGCCTCACGAAGAAGATCATAGCGTTAATATTGTAATGTGCAGTGGTTTGGGCACAGGTGAAGATAAGGGAAAGCAGCCAGAGACGGAAGCAGGGAAAATTTTAAGAACACCCCCTAAATTTATAAGTATAATAAATGGGCGAATCTTCATGGTATATAGGAAAAATGGAAGGCAATTTTATCAATAATATAATATGTATATATAATTTTTTGGCGAATCTCTCACCAGTCATGGCAAATATTTTACTCAATTATAAAATCTTGTAAGATCTTGGTATTACCATGGGTTATCATAAACGTAGAGCTTAAAAATTACTATTAGTAATTTATAAAAATTAATAAAATTAATAGTTGATTTATTTGATACCTCTCAGGGGTTAGTAGGTAAAGATGGATCTATGCTAGTTTAATTCCCCCATTTAAATAGGCTACATTTTGGTGAATACCATGGGTCAATACCATGTGCCATTTTGGTGAATACCATGGGTCAATACCATGCGCCATTTTTATTTTTATTAATACTAATATTAGGGTTAATAATGTTTTTTTGCATGGTATTAATAACAATCTAGTCCATGGTATTTGTCCCATATTATTTTGCCCTTAGGTTTTACCTAAATATAACACATTTTTGAGTGTTCATAAATATAAGGTGACTTATGAAGTAAATATAAAAAATTGTTTTATTTGTTTACTATACTCTCGTTTATTTATATTTTTATTAATTTACCATACCTCTTTTACAAATATGGTATTTGGCCCATAGGATCACTTAAATAAAACCTCTTTCTTGAGCCTTCATAAATAGAACGAGGGTTATGGACTAAATATAAAAAGATGTTTTATTTATTTACCATGCGTCTAGTTTATTTATATTTTTATTTATTTACCATACCTTTTGAGTAAGTATAAAAATACGTTTTATTTATTTACCATACCTCCACTTTACTTATATTTTTATTTGTTTACACTCTTGCATGTATATAAGGTGACTTATGGAGTAAATATAAAAAATGATTTATTTATTTAGCATACCTCTCATTTATTTATATTTTTATTAATTTACCATACCTCTTTTATAAATATGGTATTTGGGCCTTTGGCCCATAGGATTCATTTAAATAAAACCTATTCTTGAAAATGGGCGAATGCAAGGTTGTAACTCCTAATTTCAAGGGCTAAATTTACCTTTTTTACCCTCTCCCTTAAAATAAGGTGGGCTATTTGAGGTGATTTGTAAAAATGTACTATGATACAAAATATTCGCCCACTAAAAATTTAAAACCCCTTAATTTCGCCAAAGGGCGAACATTCGCCCCCTAAAATCACCCCTATAACACATGTTTATATGGCATTTATTTTTCTAATTAATCAATTTAATTAAAATTTAAAATTTTGCCTTTTGATTTATGACTACTCTAAAAAGTATTTCAGAATATTCCATGAAGGTTAAATCCCTACCATCCACCTAATAATTATTGACAATTTAATTAAAATTTTGGAAGCCCTATTACAAAATAGACATGCCTATCCATGTAATTGATTAATTCGTAGTCTAACTTATAAACGAAATGACCTTTTTTAGGACATTTTTTCTGGTTAATTTTAATCAAAATCTGATAGAGATTTTTAAAATCTTTAGTTTAAATTGTTTAATCTGCATAATTGGAGTGCCTCAGGGGTTTTTCAGGGTGTTGAATCCATTTATGCATTCAAAAATGTATTTTAAACAACAACAAATGTTGAAATTGTATTTCCAAATTTTGGTGAATTCTGGTGAAAAAGGTTATTTCGTCTATAAGTTAGACTATGCCATTAATTAATATTTATAAATTAAGGGAAATTTAATGTCTATCTTTATACTTGATATAAAAATTATATATTTAGGTTCATTATATGGATATATTCATTACAATTTCAATATGAATATATTCATTATAAGCTCTACTTGTTAAATCAATAGTACTTTTTTAACATTGCTTAACCAAATAAGAAAACAAAGACAACAATATTTTATTAAAGTAGATATGTATTTGAAACACACAAGAATCTCATATTTATAGTAAGGAAATCAATACAAAAGATAACCACAACAATATGGAGAGATGAGGACTCCTACTTAGCTCGAACTCACTCTTACATTGGAAAACAACAAATTTTAGAATGCAACCTTGAAACTCTAACAACCTAGAATTTTATTTTCTCTGTTATCTCTAATGATCCCCATTAATGGATAAATGAATTATTTAACACAACTAATTTGTCTTCCTTTGCAGTGCATGATCTTCTTGATCAACAATGTCAATGTTTGGTTCAACCTAGAATTTATAACCATTATCAAAAAATGCTAATATCCATATAAAGGAATAACCATCCAACATAATACAAGGGTAACTAACCACTGCAACCACCAGTCTACTAGGATTTCCTTTGTGCACATGGTTCATTCAACCATAATATCTACATACAAATACATTTAAGACCCATTGCACCACCATCATCATCATCCTGGGTTTTTTTGGCTTACATGTAAGCATGCTTTGGGATTTTTCAGCTAACCATCAACCATGGTCTAAGTTTTCTTGGCTAGCTCTCAACCATCACACTAAGTAGTTTTGGCTTACCAAAAACATACACTTACAAAGTGGTTTTCAAATTAACATGAACTACATGAGGATACACATGCTTCATCAAACTTACATCACAATTGACTTAGGTACATTCAATGACAAACTCTACTCATAGAAATACCAAGTACATAAATTCTCAAAGACCACTATATCAAGCCAAACATGACACTATATAATTTCTTACACACATCACATAATGGTCATGAGTTGTCCTATTCAATGCCCTTTTACCTATATTTGTCCATTGTGATGCTCCCTCCCACCACCTTGGATTGATCATGACTAAATGGGAGATGTTACTTTTAATTGACAGAATCCTCCATTCTTTCATCATGGAAATGGGATTATAATTGTTTTCCTTCCCCAAAAGTTAGTGGAATTAACTTTGGAAAAGTTCATCATGTTTGGCTTGTCTAGAAATTTCTGGTGATGTAAATTTTTTGTCGATTTAATGCATGGATTAAAAGCTTATTCCCATTTAAATGTTTGGCTCCTTAACCTTGAAACATTAGTAGGGATCAACTACATGGAAACCTAAGTACCTATGTGACTCAGCCAAATCATGCTTATTTCAACATGGCAGCCACGATGACACCTACCACAATGCTACCACGCCATCACACCAACCCCTAGGAGTGTTTTACTCCAAATCACCCCACCAAGACAAACTTATTCCCGTCAACCTACAAAAATATTCTCCATCTAGTGCTCACGTTGGAATCAACCCCTATATCTTGACATGCTTTGTTTGACCCTCTCCATTGCATCGTCAATATTCCCATGAGATAACAGAGATAATATTCATCTTGTACCTTTAATTCATCTATCCTATAGGTTTTTTTAACTCCCCAACTCGCTATGAAATGGCACCAAAAATTTCCTCCATAGTCTCAACCCTCGTGATGATGTGGCCCCAAACCACGTGTATTAACACATCATTACTACATGGAAACCCCAATCTAGGTGGCAGCATAAACCACTACCACGTGTCTTCTAGGTGACACATTAGCCTAACCTCAGCGTTACCCATTTCCTTGATGCCTCGGTAACGTCAGGCTAACATCATCCTGTTATGTGGCATTCCCAAACAGTGCCACGCTTCATCCAAAAAATAGCCACATGGCCCTCCAAAGGGACATATCTACATGCCATGTGTCATATTTCCACTATGTTATGGCAATAACTTACCCATACCATGAGTACACATCATTTGTTTTCCATGTGGCATTATCCACCTCTACTTGAGTCAAGGGTCCCACCTGGTCCCAAATTTCCATGTAAATGATACTTTCCCATTTACGAATACATAGGGCTTCTTAGCACACCCTCCATTAACAACACCAATGTGCCCAACTTGAATTTTTGACAGCATGTGACAGGCATTTTCTCGTCCCACACCCTCTATCAACTATGACCCATTTCATAATCAATCTCCCGGTGATCTCAACGCAGTGTGAAATGAATAATCTATGGCAAATAATAGGAATTTTTTTGTCCCATACTCTGTTAACTTAATGCTTGCATAGCTTTATGGTGCTTCCTTATAATTTATCAAGGCTAACTCGACCTGAATATAGTCGTGTTCTCTATGAACCTAGTCTCGAAGTCTTAGGGACATCATCGGCCTTGCATAATCATTCCTGACATATGTGATGCAAGATTTCAGTATTTTACCATGACTAAAAGAGGGATCAATGACTAATCATACACATCAGAACTTCATATAGTCTCTTAGCATGTTGTAAGTGACCCTTTAACAACAAACCTCATTAGTTTTATGACACAAAGACTCCCTTTCCATTATAACATACAACCCATGGAATTACATACACATAAAAATATACGGGGTATTATTAAACAATTTTACGTAATGCTAACCATAGACTTTCAACATCCTTTACACTACAACTATTATAGACATTCACACATATCATATCTTGGAAATCACACATAACCATAGTCAGCTATTCATATCAATGATCAAACATAAGCATGTGATTTATTCTTCCATTCAGGATCATATCAACATTACATTGATCTACAAGTCCCTTACAATCATGAGAATCATTCACAACCATCATATTGCAACACACAAGAATACATATCCTGCTTTGATAGTGTTGATACACCCATTGTCATACAATGTCGTTATCATATTGCATCAACATGTATAAGATATGAGTAAGCAACTTATCTTAGTAGTTGGATGACTAGCACCTGAGAGAGGGTCTTCAAATATGCTCCCAATCATAGGCCAATTGTATTTTTATCCTTTCTTGTAGTTAACCACCCCCAAGCCAGATTTAGAGCTTGAAAAGTGAAGTTCTCAAGGGAAGTTCACACTAGTCATTCACAACACATGGGAATCCAAAGCGCTTAGTGCCTCCACCTGAGAACCAAGAATCTATAGAGCACAATGTCTCCACCCAAAAAAATCACTTCATGTAATCCAAAGCATGTAGCGCTCCAACCAACAAATGCTTACAATAATCTAGATCTCACAGTGTCTCCACCCATTCACACTATATGAATCCAGAGCCCATAGTGCATCCACCTGCAATTTGATAGGAATCCATAGCACACCATGCCTCCACCTGAGAGCTTTCACGAGAATCTGAAGTCCACCCTTAGAGTCTCCACCTATGAAAACACCAAGAGAAGTCCCAGACTACCTAGTGTCTACACCTGCTAAGAAGGAGTCCAGAGTCCACTTTTACTCCACCTTCTCAACACCACAACTTCCCATTTCTTTAATACCCCCTAGCTAGTTCTCGAACCTAAGTTTATACTAAGCTTCCTCCAGTGCTTTCTATGCACTTCTAACATGCAGACTCTCTTTGCTACAATGCACCCATTATTCCTTCATCTTCTTGTATTTTCCTCAACTTGTTTGCACTTGCTCTTTCCACATTGTAGTTCTTCTCTACTCGTCTCCACTCAATGATACTTCGCAAGAGTGCCCCCTTCCTTATAAATTTCAGATGTGATTTCCTCTTGCGTGTTGACTAGCGTCCCCACCATCCAATAGGACTGACTCATCCTTTTCTCAGGTTCCCATACATCAATATTAATGCTTGTACAATATTTCGTTTAATGCAACAAATATATAGGTGGAGATTAATTGCAACATTCAAAGTTTTGTTATTTCCTAAGGCCATTCCGAAGCTCTAAATTTGTGTCATGTCTCTTTAGTCCAGTCATTTTCATATTATCATAATTAATTACATTTACATATGAAAATATTTACATGACATGGCAACTAAAAAGGGTTATTACATCTACTTTCCAATTTCAACTTCCATTCCATCCAATATCCTTTGTTGCCATAGTGCCTCCAAAAGCATTGTCTCTATTATAGTCATCTGCTTCACTTGGGATTTCTTCACAATGGTAATTCTTCTTCTTCCTCTTGTAATTGCATACTATTTATAATTAATTCCCATATAAAGGAAATTCATCTACCAAGATACATAGGTTCCATCCATTGTACTCACCAATTTTCTAGGAATACTCTTCATCTATGTGGTTCATCAACATTTTAAACTTTCTCTAACTTGGTCCCTCACATTCCAAGACTACTTCATCTCACATTCCCTTCCTTAATCGAAGACTAATTTCTTTGATTACACATCAAGCTTAGATGCGAGTACACTTGCCACCCTCATACCTACCTAGTGATTAATTCCACAACTTGATGTAACATCCTCTCTACATAGGAGAGAGATACATGCTACACACTAATGCATGTAGGTATAGCTCAATATGGCTTAAAATCACATGGGGAGATCAAAACTTTTACAACTTGGACCAAAACTCCACGGTGGTACAACTGATCATGCACCCCTTGCACATATTTCCATCATTTGAAATTAGTTACAACAATCATTCAAAATATTTTACAACAACACAAAGGTTGTTATCACTTTATCGATTCATTTAGAACAACCATAACACTATCAATTAGAAATTGTTCCTTCAACAAAAACCCCCCCAACAATCTCAACCCATACTATTAGACTTCTTATGAACTAGAGATTTATTGCATAACAGAACAAAACTTATATAAATCATGAACTCTTTTTTCATTTTCTTTACCCTTCGTCGTGACCTTTTCCATCTTTACAATGGCATCATAGAGGAACTTCATAATATCAAGCACATAATGATCTTGCCATTTTCTACAATTGGCAAATGACTAAATTCCTTTTGAATCATCATGGCAATAAAATACCTTTGATCATTTTTTATTTCAAAATTAGTAACTTCCCTTTCTCACCATCTATCACATGTGCACTTTCATAAAATCCCTTCACTTGATCATTCAAATTAACTCCTCTCTTATTTGGTCTGAACAAATCATTGGCTAGATTCCATCGTGATCCAATAAAGCCATTGTGCAACAATTATTAGATGCCAACAATCTCGCCTCTAACAACAAGACCATCTAGAAAAAATAGTCCCATTAATATTAATATCCAAAAAACAAGTTCTAATCATGAGACTTAAGCTTAAGCAGGCCAACAAAAGTCCATGGAAGTGTTTCTTATTTCTTGCGAAACTCATTCCATGAATATTAAACATCTTGGATGCTTCTAAACACCAATCTAAAATGTCTCATAGTCCACAACCCTAACATATAGGCCCAAAGTAAATCGTAATAGACTAACCCACTATAAATCCTTAGTAGACATCCATTGCCATAATAGACATCTTAATTCAATGCTTGGAACCCAGATGAATGTTTTTGCACAAAATTTGAGCATTTACCTTGTCATCTTTCTCATCAACTCCTGCAAAACCAAATTCTTGGCATCCTTTTCAGCCTCAACATTTTCATCTTCCTCAAGGTGTTGGGAATAATTGTCATAGATGTACTCAAGGTGGAAGCCATTTTCTTCATTGTGAAGCATGATATGGCTATGCCATTTCCATACATGGTAGCTAGATTCTAGCTTCTTCGTGGTGGCAACACAAATGTGACATCCCTTGGCCTCAACAAAATTGCAAGAATTGGACTTCAATTCATCCCGCTTGTCTCGTAAATCATGCAAATGATCTTTTGTTCGATCTTTTTTGTCTCCTTGGAAATCTTGAACTTGGACTCGTCTTCAGTGACTTTATTGCAAAAATTGGATATTAGGGCATAAATTTTGAGATATGGAGGGAAGATTCCCAATCTCTCCATCATGCTACTAATCCTGAATGGATTGAGAGGATATTTGGGGCTCGATTTCAACATATTTATTTATGAAATTGCAAAACCCACACAAAACCCTTACCAATCAAGGTCCCTTGCTGATTGATCACACAAAATTGGTGGATTCCATCACTATTCACTTCAATTCTCCGTCTTGCTCTGTTGTATAGACAGGCCAAGGATTCACCCCCTTGGAATTTTATGATCTCATTCCCTCATTTTTTTTTCCTTCAATAGTTTTGGGTGGACCCTTCACCCTCTCACTTTCTATCACAATTGTAGATAAACAAATGATGTAACAAAATATAACACTGATGTGATGCAAACAGATGTTCTCTAATTGTTAGAACATCAACGTTGAGTGTTAGACGGATTCCTTAAAGTTGAATCCTTGATTTATATGTAGTTGGCTATGCTGGAGTTGAGTTGTAGATGGAATCAACACTCAAATAGGTGGGTCCTCCTCCATCTATCATAGATCTGGAAAATTGATTTGGACTATCTCTCTCTTGCATAGACAAACTAGTAAACATCAACACACTTGTTTTCTCTCTTCATATTCTAGCAACCTCCTTCCCTAAAATACCAAAATAAGAAAACAAAGACAACAACATTTTGCGCCTAAGAGGTGCTCGACAGCCCAGTATGGGGTAGATCTCACATAAAAATGTAAACACGTAAATGTAAACATAATGTTTAACACTTATTATTATTATGTATAAACACAATATAAATTTAAAATATAAAAAGGTTTACAAACACTCAAAAAAGAGGTATGGTAAATAAATAAAACATTTTTTTATATTTACTTGAGAGGTATGGTAAATAAATAAAACATTTTTATATCTACTCCAGAGTTATGGTAAATAAATAAAAATATAAATGAACTAGAAGTATGGTAAATAAATAAAACCTCTTTTCATGTTTACTCCATAAACCTCTTTATATTTAGGAAAACTCAAAAAAGATGTTTTATTTAGGTGAAGCCTATGAGTCAAATATCATGGGACAAATAATTATTAATACCATGGGCCGAATACAGTTTTTATAAAAGAGGTATGCTAAATAAATATAAAGAGGTATAAAGAGGTGTGGTAAATAAATAAAATTATATCAAATAGGATTAGAAATCAACAGTTCATTATATACCAAGCCTATGGGCCAAATACCATGGTAAATAAAAGAGATATGATAAATAAATATAAGTATAAATAAGAGGTGTGGTAAATAAATAAAACCTATTTTTCTATTTACTCCATAAACCTCTTTATACTTATTAACACTCAAAAAAGAGGTTTTATTTAGGTGAAGGCTATAGGCCAATTTTTTTATTTTTTTTTGTAAGCTTGGTAGGGCCTTCCTTTTTCATTAATATAAAAGCAAGTTACATCCACATAACAGATAGTTAGGTGGCCTCAACTTGCCCAGAGGGAAACCAAGTCTGTTGGCCACCTAACAGTGTGATATGCCATCCAGTAACAAAAAATAATAAGTCTTTCTAACCAAGCTAGATAAGTCTGAATGTCTTTGCCTTGCCTGAATTCTACATGCCTAAAAATAAAGCTATCACCGTTCTGAAAACTAAAAGCTTCCCACATACAGAAAAGAACATAAAACTGAGAGACTAGCTAGCAGACTACTCTACTCCATCGACAGACACAGACTCCATAAGAGCCGGGTCCTTAGCATTGAATCTCGAGAGCTCTGTCTGTGGGAGAATGCAAGGGAGATTTTATTCTATTCGCCAAAGGTAGCCATCATGTTTTTGCATCTGAAACTGGAGCTTCTGAAATTCCTATTTATAATCAAGAAAGTCTTGCACTATTGTTGCCATGCCCACAGAGACCTACTCCAAAGCCTTTCCCAAGATACTCTTCATAGACCAATCAAGAAAAAGGTTTGTTTAAATTGAGTGATGCGACCATGGGTGTGCCTTGGATCTAGCACCATATCTCACCAATCCTCCGCATTGATTTCCATCGTGCCAGCCTGACAATTCAAGCATGTTTCCCATTCCTCAATTAACTGTCTGATTTCCTCCAATGTAGCTTCATAATAAGTTGTAGCCGCATCATTTATGATGTTGGCAACTAGTTTTCGACCCCTTGATTTGTCCCTAGAGGAGTTGGGTTTCCCTGCCAATGCCGCCCCCTAGTTCTTTTGCCTCGGCCCCTCAGGGTTGGGCTCCATGCCTTTGTAGTCACGACCGAGTCATTATCGTGTGCTTACAGTTTACAGTGGGGAAAATAGTTAATCAAATTTCTTGCATAGGTGGTAGCCCGAGCCCAAAAATTCCCAGATTCCAAGTGACACTACTGCCCCACACACCTGCCAAGGAAGAAACATGAAACAATAATTTCTAGTAAAGAACCTAAGGGACTTCCCCCCTTCTCTTCCATTGAATAGATTCCTTACTGACTGACACAAACAGAGATACAACCACCATAAACAAGAGCCATTTAACATAACAATCAAAAATTGGTATGGAGAAAACACAGAGCATGTTCCACAAAGACAAACCATGTTCCCAAACCAAAGGAGAGTCACAAACATATGCCAGAGATGGCTCCCATAGGGGCAGAGACCATGGAACCCACTTAGGAGCCTCCAGGGAGAATTTTTTCTCCAATACAACCAGAGAAAAAGCCCCGACCTATCCCAAGAAAGTTTAGAAAGACAAGACCCAGGAACGAAACTACAAACTACCCATCCCCAAGTCCAAGCGATGCCAGGTCAAGATAAAAGGATGTCCCAGGGACAAACCTTAGTGACATATACCCAATATAACCCCATCCTAGATAAGAAGATAAGCTCGAACATAACAGACACAGAGACAATGCAGTGTAGTTGGACCTGATTTAGAAGGCAAACAAGCACATGCAGATGCATGGAGCCTCTCTTTCTTTCAAACCCTGGCGATTCAAAACCATATGGCCCCAATTCCATCAAACAGTTATGTTGTCGTATGGAAGAGAGAAAGGAATGGAAAATCACATACTAGTTTACCCACACTGGGAGAAGCCTAGACCTCCACCTCTCCTATTTCCGTGTCGATCCACAGAGCCCAGCACCACCCTTCAACACTCTTCTATCGTGAACTAGACACTTACCAACTTCACTCATATAGCAACTTACCAAATTCCAAAACCAAAATGCAATGCCGTTGTCACCTCCTATGGGAGTATTAACACCATGCATGCACAGAGCCACCACACCATATGCCCCAAGCATGTGGAGGGTGGTGGGTTTGTACCCCGAGGGTGCTTTAATTAATTTTCCGTAATGGAGATGTTGTCCAACTCGCATCCCAATCAAGGGCTATGGGCCAAATTATTATTAATACCATGCAAACAAAAATATCATTAACCCAAAAAAAATATAATATTATTAAAATTTAATATTTATAAAATATATTATAATATTAATATTATTAAATTTAATAACTTTTGATTAATACAATATTAAATTGTTATATTAAATATATATTAATATATCTTGATATATATTAACTCTAGATATAATGGAGGGAAGAACAAAAGACATGGATTGATAGAGGTGGAGAGATAGGGGGAGTGACAAGAGAAATGAGATAAATGGAAGGAGAGAGAGAGAGGAATGAAGAGAGAGAGAGAGAGAGAGAGAGAGAGAGGGAGAGGAGTGAGAGGTAGAGAAGGGTAAGAGAGGGAGAGGGAGACACAAAGATAGAGGGGGGATGGAGAGAAGGAGAGAAGGATGGAGATAGTGAGAGGATTGGAGGGCAGAGAGAGAGAGGGAGATGGGGGAAGAGAGAGGAAGGTAGGATGGAATGTAGGAAAGAAAGGGAGAGAGAGGAAGGATGAGAGAGAGGGCTTTCGAGAGAGGAGGAGAGAGGGAGGAATAGACAGATGGAGTTGGAGGGGGAGAGAGGGAGGAATATAGAGATGGAGTTGGAGGGGAGAGAGGGAGGGAAGAAGAAAAATACATAGAGAGTGGGAAGTGGAGAGAGAGAGGGAGTGACAAGGGAGAGATGAAGAGAGAGTGCATGTTTAGGGGTGAGATAAAAAGACAAAGAAGGAGAGATGGAGAGAATGGAGGAGAGAAGAAGAGAGGAGAGAGGGAGGGATATAATAACAGATTTGGAGAGAGAGAGGGAGAGGTGGGAGAGAAAGGGAGAGAGAGGATGTGAGAGAGTGGAGAGAGGGAGGGAAAGGAAGATGAAGTTGGAGGGGGAGAGAGAGGGAGGCAAGAAGAAAGAAATGGAGAGAGAAAGGTGGAGAGAGAGAGAGGGAGTGATAAGGAAGATGGAGAGAGGGGGAGAGAGGACAGTAGGAGGAAAGAGAGATAGAAGAGGGGGAGAGGGAGAGAAGGGTAAGAGAGAGAGGGAGGGATGGATAGATAGATGGATTGGAGAAAGAGAGTGTATGTTTTGGGGGTGATATAGAGAGACAAATGGAGATAGAGATATAGATGGAAAGTGATTTCAGTTATTTCAGTGTAGATGGTGATTTCTAATCCTATTTTATTGTGTGCACTAGATGCATTGATTTTAGTGTACATGTTGATTTCTAATGATATTTGATTGCTTGCACTGGATGCATTGATTTCAATGTAGATGATTTTGAATCCTATTTGATTGCTTGCACTAAATGCATTGATTTCAGTGTAGATGGTGATTTCTAATCCTATTTGATTGCTTGCACTAAATGCATCGATTCCAATGTAGATGTTGATTTCTAATAATATTTGATTGTTTGCACTAAATGCATTGATTTCAATGTAGATGATTTCTAATCCTATTTTATTGCTTGCACTAAATGCATTGACTTCGGTGTAGATGGTGATTTCTAATCCTATTTGATTGCTTGCCTTATATGCATTGATTTGAATGTAGATGTTGGTTTATAGTCCTATTAGCTTACTTGCACTAAATGCTTTGATTTCAGTGTAGATGTTGGTTTATAATCCTATTTGATTGCTTGCGTTAGATGCATTGATTTCAATGTAAATGTTGTTTTCTAGTATATTTGATTGCTTGCATTAAATGCATTGATTTCAATGTAGATGTTGATTTATGATTTGATGTAATTGGATGTATGATGGTACATTAATTTTAAAGTGATTGGATTGACATTGTGCATTGATTTCAGTATAAGCACAAAATATTATTGACAATGCACATTGATTTTTGTATTATAGTAATTCAACCTATTAATATTGGAGAGACAGAGAGACAAGGTATGATGTTTACTATAATTGCTATAAAAAGATGACAAAAGTAACAAGGTTGACAATAAGAATAAAAGAAGAAAATAGTTTGAGATTAATCACAATAAAGACTATTTATAATTGACTAGATTCTTAGTATTCACATTTTCTATCATTCAATACTATTACATTGTCACTTTACATTCAAAAATTTTATTTCATCATTTTTCATTATTGAAGTTATTAACAATATTTATCATCTCAACAAACTGAGGTAACTAAGCAAATTTAAAATTAAAATGATGAGATTAATCTGAAACATATTTAGCATATTTAAAATGATTCTATTAATATTAGATGAATTTACATATTATTGATAAAATAAATCATATATTCGTTAGATTTTCTTTGGTCGCACATGACTGAAACCAACCTAGATCCATCTTAACTCTAGATCTATCAAGTGCTGAGAGGGATCAAATCTCTCAAAGTGCAACACTTTCCTCAAATTTTACACTCAAAAAAAATTTTGAATCTCCAAAAATTTGATCCCTCTCAACACTTAATAAATCCAAAATTAAGATAAATCTAAACTTATATTAAATCATATCTATATTAAAACACACCCAATCTCATATTTATAATAATAAAATCAATATAAAAAATAATCTCAACCATTTAAAAAATAAACAAAATTTCCTGCTCAACTCCCACTCCAACGCATTATTTCTAAACTTTAACAGCCTAAAATCTTTATTTTTCTATTATCTCTAACATAACCCTCACTCCACCCCCACAAATATATAATTATTTTCTATCATATAGTACGTGAATGGATGTTTAGAACATAGCGGCTACTTGTAAATAAAAGCGTGAAGAGGTAGAATGTGTGGCTCTCGGTGATCACTAACCAACTTCTAATACTGTTAAGATGTTGAGTGGGTTAGTTCTCCATGTG
The DNA here is from genome assembly GCA_000404065.3 of Pinus taeda. Taxonomy (NCBI): domain Eukaryota; kingdom Viridiplantae; phylum Streptophyta; class Pinopsida; order Pinales; family Pinaceae; genus Pinus; species Pinus taeda. The sequence goes on from APFE030147914.1 coordinate 102,387, forward strand.
ATATTTGAATTATTTCAAATACAATGATGTATAGCTAATCCTTTGGGGCGTTGGATGTTTGCAATAATTATGAATTTTGATGTGGGTCGCTCTCGGTAGTTACTAACCATCTTTTAATAATGTTAGATATCGAGTGGGTTAGTTAGAAATGTGAGATTTAAATTATTTCAAATATTATAGCCAATTCTTTGTAGCATTTAATGTTTACACATGCAATAATTATGAATTTTGATCTCTTTGTGTGAAATTATGGATTTTGATTGCAGCATTTAATGTTTACACCAGCAATAATTATGATTTTTTTTATATGTGTGTGAAATTATGGATCTCTTCTTTTCACGCATCTCATAATTATGGATTTTGATTGAGTGAGGGGATGGCAATAAAAAAAACCTTCATCTATAATAATGAATCGAGCAAAATTTAATAGACATATAAATGTTATTATTAATTAATATTTATAAATTAAAATAAATTTAATTGATTTATATTATATATTTAAAGATTATTGTAAACGTAAGTTTATTATAAATTTAATATAGATATATTTTATAATGAATTTAACATATTATATGTTGGAATTGAATCTAGGTAAAGAAGACAACAACATTTATCTCATTATAAATTTATATAAAATATTTTTATTATGAATTTAACATATTATATGTTGGAATTGAATCTAGATAAAGGAGGACAACAACATTTCTCCCGACCAATTGAATTATATCGAATCAACATAACATATTAAATTATAATAATATGTTATATTTTGATGTTTTTTAGATATATTTTTGCTTAAAATCTCATCAAAATCTATTGCTATTATATATTTGAATGAGTGTTGAAACCATGTACATATTTAAAAATGCAATTTAAATAAAGGAAAATAATGTTTTAGAAATGTTCAATTTATTTATACATTTAAAAATATAATTTAAACAAGTGTTGCAATGTAGTTAGTCCCTCCCACTCAAGTTACAAATTATGTTTTCGGAAGAAAAAAATTGCAATTTGATATATGAAGTGGAAAAATTATTTCCTGCTACCTGGTAAGTATATTTATTTACATCTTGTTCCTATCCATTTTTTTATGCAAACACTTGCTTAAATTTTGGTGTGCAGTAATTTACGGTATATATGTGTGTGTGTGTGTGTGTGTGTATTAAGTTAGGCACTTCACATTATGTCAAATGAGGATTACATAGACCAAATATTTTCTATTGTTGGTTTGCTCGAAGGGAAACCAGACTAGTAACACAAGTTCATAGTCTTGAGGTTGCTAAGACCTAGTTGAATTGGAGCATATGGTTGTGCCACACCTTTGACATATATTGACATGAGAAGACAAAAAAAACTACTAATGTTGCAAGCAAAAAATGAGTGAGTCATAACAACTATTGGTAGAATCTCCATGAATATGTGCTAGCTGGTCACTACCCTCATCCAAGGAGAAGGAGATGTTCTTTGATTTCCTCGCTAGAATGGTCAGCTTGCAGTGTATATTGTCTGTTTTTTCCTCTAACTATGCCAATCTGATAGATTTCCTCTATTGAGTCCTCATGTACCTCCCTATGCCGCCTACAATATTCAAATCACATTTAGCCTTATGTCAACTTAAATCCATGACCATTGAGGTGACAAGAGCTCATGCAATGTGTCAAGTATAGTGGGAGCCACAACCACCTTTGGTGTGAGTTGGCATCATATAAAGGTGGGGGGGGGGATGCATGCTCTTTGGAACCCTCCTTGGGGGATAAGATCCTTCGTAGAAAAATCTTGACAGTGAGTTCAAATGGATTCTAGAATGTCCTCATTGCAATCCAAGTCAACGGGATGAGTTGTTATGTTGAGACCAAAAGTGGCTAGCTTGTCAGCGAATTTGTTGCCTTCTTTGTGGACATTCTTTATGAACATGAGAGAGGAGGGGAACTACAATTTTTGCTGGGAGTTTTGCAGTATTACCTATTCGAGCTTTCAAGCATAAACTCTTAGAGAATTTGGATTTTGTGTAAGATACTGATAATGATCTTGGAATCTCCTTTAACAATGAGCTTGTGAAATTGTTTGTGGATAGAAATTGAGATACCTTTCTCTTGTGCCCAAATTTTAGCAACATTAATAGTGTTGAGACCTATGGCACCTACATAAACATGTATAATTTTTCTATTAGCATTACAAAAGAATCCACCATAACTAGCTTGGATTGGATTTCCTTTCGAGACTCCATCAAAGTTAAGTTTGATGAAGTCTTCTAGAGAGGGGAAACAAAAGGAAGGACTGGATAGTTAGAAATTGGGGACAAAGGGATTATATCATAAGGGATAAGGGGAGAGATACATTTTTGCTAGAATGACTTTTTTAGGTCGACTGCATTCCCAATCTTTGGAGGACAATGGAAGAGAAGAAATTGTTTCCCTTATTTTACTTAGGATAGATTGCTAAATAAAGTCTATGGAGGCAGTGATATTCTTAAATGTTTGTATGTTACACTCCTTACAAATCTCCCATTGGATGACTCTTGGGATGAGTTTCCATGCTATATTAACAATGGGATTCATAAAAGCAAAGTCATGCCATAATTGTAGAGTGGAGAGGACAATATTTTTCATTATGTTGGTTTCTAAAAAGAGCATAGGAAGGTGGTCCCAGATAGAGGCAGAGAAGTTACAACTATTGAGAAGATGATTGGCATTTTTAGGATTGGAGATATAGAGAAGATAGATTGAGGGGCTTTAAAAACATGACTTTGAAGCTTGTTCCACATCAAAGTTTTATTTCATAATAGAAGGCACATAAATAGAGTGATTTTGGGCTATTATTTAAGATTCCATATTTTATGGCATTTGCCTTGATCATACTCATCATTGTTTCTTGTGAGAAGACTACAAGCTTCAAATAGGTTAAAATTTCTTAAAGGACGATAAAACCAATAAAGAATATTGTTTCCTTATTGAAACATGGTTATTTAATTTACTAATTCTTGCTTGAGAATTGTGCTTTCATTTTGGGAGGGAGGCTCAACCCATTCCTTGCATGACTTACAATTGTACCATTGGGAAGTGTAGGGGGATGAGTCCCAGTAATCCGCAACTAAGATCTGACCCATGGAGATGAGGGAGTCCTTGATTGGGTGGAGTTGTTCATTTTGAGCTAATTTTGGCCAATAATTCAATGAGTCATCTCAAAATAGTGCATTGTTCCTATTTTTTATTTCTAAAAAACTATTCTCTTGCACAAGATGTTTTTTGCCCTAAGAAACCTTGTAGATATGAGAACCCTTAATGTTTCCTATCATTCTGATGAGTTGAGATTATTGGGTATTGGGGCATGCTTACTTTTTCACATTTTTCTCCATAAAACCTCTAGGTTTTTTATCCATCTCCACCAAGTTTTAGCACTTAAGGCTCTACTAAGTATATGTGAATTGTGGAGACCAAGGCCTCCTTTTTTCAAATGATAGATTTTTTACTGTGCAACTAAAGCCCAATTTTGGTCTCTTTTGGTGCCCCTCAAAGGAAGTTGTGTCGAATATTGCTAATATTTTTGAGGATGGATTTGGGGGTTATTGTTTCTAAGATAATATGGGAGGGGAGGGATTGAAGGAAAACTTTGAGCAAGATCAAGTGACCATCTATATTGAGCAATTTGAAAGTCCAATAAAAAGGTTTGCTTTAGAATCTAAGAAGAAGATTTTCCCATACATTTTTCCTAAGAGGATTAATAGTTAGAGGGACTCCTAGATATTTTGATGGAAGAGAGCTCATTTAAAAAGCAAACAAATGAGATATGTGAATTTAGACAACTAGTGGGGTATTAAAAAATAAGATTTGATATTTTTCCATGTTAATGGAGATTCCCAAAGCATTAAATAAGTCTCGAGGGATGTTTTTAAGGGTAGCGTATTCTTTGAAAATTGGGATTCCAAAGAGGAATATTATCCACAAACACTAGTGCAAATAAGAGATCATGGGAACCAAGAGGAAGACCTTTTAGTTGGTCAAGTTGTAGGGTTGATTTGATAGATATGCCCAACCCTTCAGCCATGAGGAGAAATATGTAAGGGGAAATGGTTAATTTATGCCTAATACCCCTTGAGGGGACAAGAGTGGGAGAGATAGACCCATTAACTAGGTTGGAGAAGAAATATTTGGAAGTGAGGGAAAGAACCCAATGAATCCATCTTTTTTGAAAAACCAAAAGCAGTGAACCTGTGAAAAATAAATTACCAACTCAATTTGTCAAATGCTTTTGACATATCAAGTTTGATGAGCATATTTGGAGAATTATTCAAATTAAGTGAGTGAATGTGTTCATGTGCTAGTATTATTCTGTCCATAATTTGTCATCCTTCCACATAAACAATTTTGTCAGGAAAGATGGGGAGAATGGGTTTTAGTTGGTCTGCAATAACTTTGGAGATAAATTTACAAATGACATTACATAAGGAAATAGGCCTTAAATATGAAGGAGAATTAGTGCGATATTTTTTAGGAATATGAGATATAAATGTAGCATCAAGGGCTATTAAGATAGAGGAGGAGTGTCAAGATTCTTCCATTATTTACCAAATATCATACTCGATAATTTTCTAGAAATGTTGGTAGAAATTGATGGTAAAGTCGTCGAGACCTTCGGACTTGCATTTAGCCATTTCAATAATAGTTTCTTTCCACTTTCTTTATGGTGATTTATTTCAAAAGGAGATCATTATGTTCTTTTATTACAACTTTGGGAAGGTGCTCTGTTATTTTCCTAATAGCATACCTTATATTTGAAATTGTTTTAGTGAGTGTAGCTTGCAAATGATTCATTAGTTCCTAGGCCATTGCATCATGGATTTCCAATTTTTGGTTATTGGGTGTTTTGATGTTTGATATTATATTCCTTTTCCTATGGTTGATCATGGATCTGTGGAAGAATTTAGTGTTTTTTTCTTCCTCCTTAAGCCATTGTACTTGGGATTTTTGTCTCTAAAGGATTTCTTCTTGCTTCAATAATTTCTCTAGTTGTGAGTGAGTGACTACTTTTGATGCTCAGATTCCTCACATCTACCATTTGATATTATTTCTTGTTAGATGGTGGCCATCTCTTGTTCTAGCTTTAGCTTTCCTTTGCGGATATTACCGAAATCTTCAATATTTTAGTTATTGATTTTAATTTTGAGATATTTTAATTACTGTTGGAAGTGATACATAAGGGTACGAGGAAAATAATCTAATTATTTCCACCACTTTTGTACATTTACAGAGAAAATCAGGATGTCATAATAAAAAATCCTCAAATTTCAAGGGCATATTCCTAGGTACTAATCAATTCCATAGAGAGTTCTTTGGGCTAGTGATTCAAACCATGGCAATGGAGAATATAAGCCTCAAAATTAGTGCCTAAAATATAGAGATACTATGCTATCAGGATTCTATAGAGTCTTGAAGCTATTTGAAATGTGCCTCCTTGCTTATTGTTCTTGGTGTATAAGTTGTGGTGTGTTCTCAAATCCATAAGTTTTGAGTTATTGATAAATTCCACAAAGAGGTGGATTTCTTCATCGAGTCTAAAAATCATATATTTCTTTTCATTGATATTTTTTTATAATGTTAAAATCCCCACCTATTATCCAAGAATTTTCTCCTATAAGATTTGAGGTTCTTTGGATGTTTTGAAGGAAGATTTTTTTGTCAGTAGGAATACTAGGGCCATAAACATTGGTTATGAAAATTGACTTGGATGGACAAATGTCTTGAAAGTTAGCAGTTAGGATTCTGGGTAGAGAAGAGGAAACCTAAAGAGTGACTGATGTTGGGACTATTAATTGTTCAAAATAAACAACTATTCAACTGGCATTAATCTATGATCCAGAGGTTTGTCTTTTTATTCCAAGGCAGTCGACAAAATCTATACAAGAGTTTATCGAGAACTAATGCTAGTATTATATGAGATAAACCAAATCAAAATATTTCCTGTAAAAAGTAAATTAAACTTCATAAGTCAACAACTAATCTCAAAGAAAACTCTATGAAATCAGATCCGACTTGCGAAATTGGAATTTGAATTCTTAACTAAACCAAGCTTAAACCATGGAACAACACATGAAATTCAAATCAAGAGTTTCAACTTATTTAACTATTCTCAAAGTGAACTAAGATTTATTAAATGAAAACAACATCTTAAGAAACAACAAGAGGAAACTAAAGGAACAACAATCCAAATCTAAGGGAACAACAACGAAAACTTAAGGAACAAAAAAACAAAACTTAAAGTAACAACAACCATGTGTTCAAGAAGTAGTAACTGAATATGATATGTCTAATCCTATTATTATTAAAAATATAAATAATCTTCTGCTAACTATTCATTTCTATAAAAGAGCATTAACCTTTCAAAAAGGAATCAATGAAAAATTCAACTAATTGTATTGTCCACATGAAAGACAATTCCTCATCCAAGAAGAGGGCCCAAACCACTAGGAATTAGACTACCTTTTAAGGGAAACTCATATCAATATATAATCAAAAAAGACTTAAACTAATGAATGAGTCTTTTCATTATGACGTTTAGAAGATAAATACAATAGAGATCACTTCATTGTTCTGCCTTCAAAATTAAAATTTTTACATCATCCTCTCAGAGGTGACTCACTCTATTTTATAACACAAAAAGAAGAACTTACAATAGAATATCTCTTGTATAAGGAACATCTTGAGAATATTTGTTTCTTAGGACGTTATTCCTAAGTTAAGATGATTCTCCAAGATTTGACAGAATAACCAAGAATCATGTTGTTGTAACCAACTCCATATCTAGGAACAACCTTGCCTAAATCGATCACGAACCATCTTGGATGCATTTTCCCTTTATCCATTCTTATAATTTGTGTTTCATAAAAAAAATATCATCCAATAGATTATTAACTCAATTTATAAATAAATTGACTTTGTTTATCTTAATAAATTATATTTATATAAACAAATAGATTCTATCAAGATCTAGATCATTTTTAACAAAAGAGAATGATTATGAACGAAAAAGGGATAAAAGATTAATAGAAAAGCAAGGAATTAATTAAGGAAATATAACAATTAAAAGACCCAACATACCTCCCCAACTAACCTGATTGCATATCATGCAATTAATCCCTAGATCGAGCAAACAAATGGTTACCATGCAGAGCAGTAAAGAGTAAACTTTGTAAATTTCCTCTCCTATGCACCTGAATATGGCCCCATTCTTGATTTCTTGGAGTGCAGAATACTCACTTTGTTTGGAAGAGTCATAATCATATTGATAACATGGCAAAGGAAACAAAATCATGTGGCATCGGTACCTACATCTATTCCAATTAACTCCTAACTGCATTACAGTTGCAGCATAAGAATGAAATCTAGAGAGAGCTTGTTGAAAGTTATGGAGGCCAAGGGGTTCCTTATTCTTCACTTCTCGTGAGGATTTCATCCATCTCATTTTAGCCCCTTTTATAGCATCATATTTGACATCCTTAAAATATTCAATCCATGAGATCAATACTCCCAGATGAATATCTTTAAGTGCAAAGAAAACATTTGGATTTTTAGCAAAACTTTTATGCTTATAGAATGTGGTGAATGCATTCAAAGGTTTTGCAGGCCTTTCACCATTTTATTTGTTTCTTAGTGAAAAATATGAGCACTTGAATTTGAATGTCTCTGACAAACGGCACAACATTTTCATCCCTTTGCTCCATTAAAAAATTATGCATATAAAGTTCACATAAAATATATTGTATGTGTTCATTCTTCTTATGGAAAATGGTTATGAAATTTAGAACATTAGCAAATTCATAAGGAACTCTATGTTGTACCACCTGAATCTTGAGCATTAAATATTGTTCAACCAAAAATAGGGCATAATTGTAGGATGGATTGTTGTAAGTCAACACATCTGGAATCATGGAACATATTTCATTCTTCTCTCAAGTCAATATTTGAATCCGTTCTTGCAACTTTTGAATCGTCTTTTGGGCATCAATCAATTCTGTAGTTGTCTCTATTTCCACATTGGCTAATGCATATCTTTGTTTCAACAATTTCTAGTTTTCATCTTGAGAAACTACCTCCCCCTGGCACTTTGATACAATATTCTTTAATGCCTATATTTCAACTACCATGATCAGGGAAGAATATGGGGCATAATATTTGTTTACACTCCTATCTCTATCTGGGCCATTTCTTTAGTTTGTGTTTCTATGGTCTCGTATTCAAAGACTTTTCTCCTCTTACTGACCCTAGGTAGCCTTGTAGCCTTTCTCTTTCGCTCTGCCAATTGTCTTTATAATTCATGTATCCTCGTTTTTAGGGAACCATTCTCCTTTTTCAAGGTGACAACCCTTCTGAAGAGCCTATTTCTCCTTTCGTCCCTCCAAACTTTTGGACTTTATAGCTTTCATCTTCTACTTCTAGAGGGAGTTGTGTAAGGAACAGCGGGAGTAATATAGGCTTCATTTTTTTTACAATCAGCATGAGATTACTTACTTTTGGTAGCTAGGAAACTGATTAAAATTTTAGCTATAGCAGTTAAAGAATCAATAGATGGCTTCTAAACAATGAAAACTAGTGATTCGTGTGTCATGGTTTTTGAAGAATTAGTGGTATGTTCCTGAGCCATAATGGTTGGAGAAGAAACATGGAATTCTTGAACTATATCAACTGGGATTTCAGTGGAAGGTTCTAGTATTGTAGTGGTTATGGAATCAGTAGAGGGTTCTTGGACTATGGTAGTTGTAGAATCACTATAGGGTTCTTATATTATGGTAGTTGGAGAGCCAATAGAGGGAATATATGCTGAAAAATTAGTGGGGGATTCTTGAAGCAAATTAACTGAAGAATCAACAAAATTTTCTTGAGTAATTGTAGTTGTTCTCTCTCCTATATCTATAGAATCCAATAAATCCTCCTATTTTTCCAATGCTTGCACAACTTCTACATTACACACTCCTTGACCTGAATCTACCCCCTTTGGTACCTGTAGATATTCAATATCTTGGAAAATCTAGTCCAAGTCCACTTTATGGGATTTATGAATTTCTTCGAGGTCTTGCACTTTTGCATGCACCTCTTCTCCTTTATACCAAAGTCCCAAAGTAATTTCTTCATTTCTTAATTTATCTAAAGCTAATATTGCTTCTACTTGTTGTTGTGTGACCTGATCAAAAATATCCTTTGTTAAGTCTATTTCACTCATAAAAATGTTCGAAATTTCTAGAGACATGAGAGGAGAGGGGCTTTGTTCTCACAATCTAGCTTATTTTCTCCTTCATTTTGGTAAGGTGGTCATAAGGGATGAAATTTTCTTCTCTTCTTTGCCAGGTTTCTCACCAACCGAAATTCCTGAGGGAGAAGATTTAGTTTGCAAAAAAATTGGTGGAGTACATTTAGGCACTACAAATTCTAACTGAGAAACTTCATCTTGATGGATTTCTACCTGGACAATTTTAGGATGAGTGGTTTTAGAGTGAAGAATTTCTGAGAATGGTCCCAATCTAACAAGTTTTAGAATGGATAGATTTAAAGAAGAAAGTGTCAAGTTGGGGGGATTCTTATACGAATGGACCGATCCAGGTGGATATTAATGGCCACCTACCTATTCCACCTAGACCTTCAATTGGTTTCATTAATTTCCTTGATTATAGCACAATAACTATTTTTAGCAATTTTTGGGTCTTGAACTTCCGAGTTGTTTTGACCCCCTAAACAATGTTTTTTTGAGGTCGAAAAATATTGTAGTACTCAAGGAGACCTTTCTAACAAGGTATAATATGCACCAAACAAAGATCATATGATCCTCGGAATTTGGTTGTCCAACTAACCCCAACGAGGCCCACAAACTCTTAGCATTCCATCTCCTAGCATTAGGGTTTTGGTTGTCTAGGGTTTCCCTTTGTTGTTCAATAATAAAAAGGCCCTTCAGCCTCGTTATAACATTGTTCAGAGGCATGTAAGCACCACATCTCTTCTCAAAGATAAGATACCATTGCTTGAGATAGTTTATTTACATTTTGTATGTAAGAATCTTTCATTTCTTTGATATTAATGAAAGAAAGATTTATTTATACTACATGTCTATGTTTATGTTTATGTTTATATCTGTATTTCATTTTGTTCCTTCATAAATATGGATGAGTGGTATCAGATCATTCTTCTCTTTTTATGTTTTTCTATGCATGTCCCCAATGAGGTTGAGGTAAGGATTTAGGGCTTGAACTAGTTGAACCTTTGCAAAACCTGCCTCGTTGACCCCAATGGCCTCCACAGCGGAGAAAAATAAAGACAAGGGCATAGGAGATCCTTTCAAAATATTGTTCGAGGAAGCCCTCGATTGATAAAGGAACACAATGATTGAAAAATTTGCCCAGGTCCTTTGGTAGAAACCCACAGGCGACACATCTTCATATAGTAGCCACCCTGGAGGTGCCATTCCCTTTAAGGTACAAGTCAACTTTGACATTCCCATATTTGAAGGCCAGATAGATTCAGATGCCATAGATAAATGGTTAAATCTATTGAAAGGATATTTTTCGGTTCATTATTTTTCCAATAGGGAGAATATTACTTTTGCACTCCTCAAATTTGCTCCCCACATCAAGGACTAATGGGAAACCTACTGTGAGTAAAGGGATGAGAGAGAACCCTCACTATTTTCAGTCACACCCACTTGGAATTATTTTCGAGATGCCATAAAGGAACAATATTATCTTATTTGAAGCTATGATGACAAGTACATACAATGGACTACGATGCGGCAACAAAGGGATCAATATGTGGGTGAGATGACGAATCTTTCTCATACCTTGCACACAAAGTTGGGTATGAAAGATTCTGAGAAACCATCTGGTGCTCAAGTATCGCGGTTGTCTACACAAATACATTTAGGAGGAAAGGGAGTTCCTGAACATCTCCTCACTTGGTTCAACATATTGTTATGCTACCAATATTGAGTAGAAACTAAAGCAGAAGAAGCGAGACTTTGGATTGGTTAACCAAAAGCATAGCAAAGGTGCCCCCAAGTTGTTATAGCATCATTTAGCACTCCTTTAGACTCGACGCTCTTTTATGGTCTCAGGAAACCCTTTTTCTATATAGACTTGAACTTATACTAAAAAATAATATTTCAAATTCCATACGTGATTCTTCCCACACTAAATCGTGTAGATACGCAGTTCCTATAATTTTGCACCCGCATATGCATTTTAGAATATTAAACAAATAAAATAAAAATGCTATTGTTCAAGCGGAGTTCATGATTTTTACCAAGATCCCACATATAGGAGCCCATGGCACAAATGAATTAACTAATTTTAGGTGGTATATATAGACCCCTTGGAAACATAAGAGAATGGCTATCTACGTTATTCCCATTTTTCTCCCATATTAAGTATGTTTTTCCCGTGCCTCTTGCACTCTCAGTCTCTAGGAAACCCCAGTTTCCTTTGCAGAGATGTTCATCATATTTATAACATCTCCTTGTGCTTGTTAAAGAGGTTGTCTTCATGGCTCAGGCTAGACAAATATGGAGGAAGGCTTCGTTGGTGCTTTGGCTTGGATTAGGTTGTACATTTCCTGTACATATTGTTGTTAATCAATAAAGAAGTTCATCTCTTGTTCCTGATATGTTATTGTCTCATGAATAGTAATTTATATGCTTATATATTATTATATAACATATCTTTTATGTATTCACATTGAATTATCTATCATGTATATGCTTCTGTCAATTGACTTGCATGCCTTCTCGTTCTACAGGAAGCAGAGGATCTGGACCCTACAGGAACATCATCAAACATAGGACCTCAGGGTATCTTTCGAAATCCATGTTTAGCAGTTCATATGTTTGGCATGCTTACTTGACTACTCTTTATTGATTATCTTGTTCTGCTCTGTTGAGGTTTTCAACCCTTACCTTAGGGAAATTTTCCTGCCAACAAAATTGGCGACTCCACTAGGGAATACCATCAAGTATTTCCTAGAAGGGTTGTTGTTCTTTGATATGGGTTTTGTTTTATTGTTTATTGACTTTTCCATCCTTCTTGACTCTTAAGAAATCTAGTCATTTAGCCTGATCTCTTGGATCAGGTCTGTATTTTTATTTTTTTCTCTAGTTTTCCATTTATACGAGATTTTTATTGTAGACAGTAGCATATACATGCATTTTCTTCCAAATAAACATGTGTATATGTGATTTTCTTCATACATAGTCGCATACATATATGGTTCTGTAATCACACAATCACGTACAAATTTGAAAATTTGATTTTTTCCATTTATGGATCTTGCTGGGGTTTGACCAAGTTTGTCTATGTTTTTCTGATATGAATGAGGCTTAAAATTATCCTTTTATTAGTTGTTGTCAGTTCTTTTATCTTTTGCAAAAAGCCTATGTCAACCTAGGGTTTCTAGCTTTTGAAGCCTTTTATATCTAAAGTTGGGTTTCAAGCCTTCTTTAAGAAGTGTTTGGTTGTTTTGTTCTTCTGGGATATTTGGTTGTTCTTCAACTTGTTTATAACCTAGTATTTTTTATTACTTCTTTTACATCCTTGAATTTGGCTTATTTTTTTGTTTTTCTTGTTTGTTTAAGAAAGGTATTTGAAATTATTGGATAAATGAGAGACTTCAGTTCTTTGGAATCTTTCTTATTTCCAGAATCCTTTGTGCCTCTCTGACCAAATCTTTCAAGGCGTTTTTGTATATTATTTACATTAGTCTTTTAATATTTGTGATCATTGATGACTATTGGGATTTGAGTCTGTTTCTTGTTGTTGGTCTTGAAATTCATGCTTGCTTTCAGTTCCTGAAACTTTTGCTCTTTGAATCTTTAAAAGAAAAATAAAACATTTGCTTTGTGTTTCTTTTCTCTTGTTTTGGATTTTTGGTTTATGGCAAAGGTGTGAATTATTGTATTAAGGCTAAGAGTCTTTTTGCATTAAGGAGTGTTTCTTCTTTGATATTTTCTTATTTCTGCTTGATAATTTGGCTTTTGCTTTTGAGTTCACCTTTGTTTGTTTTTGAGCTTTAATTTGAATCTTTCATTTCCATTTTAATGTGCATTAGGGTAAGTTGCATTTTAGACATCATTTAGTCATTTTTGTTAGGTGTTGAATATGTGAGTGCTTAAAAAGAAAAAGGAAAAGATTTTTACTTTCTTAGATTTCTCGTAGAACCTGTGTAGAAATCACTATCATTGAAGAAAAATAAGTGTTGCATTTGCATGTAGCCTAGGTTTTCTATTGATTTATTTTGCATCATCAGTTGCATTTCCACTTCCCTTGTCCTAAATAACAACCAATCAAAATAAGCGCTTAAAATTAAAATGAACTAGACTTTTTATTTTTGTCATAGAAACATCAACTAGCTTAGGACATTTGGGGCCTTGGAATAGGTGTGTGGAGAGTAAGATCTCCAAGCATGTTGAACTAAAAGTATATAAGTTTACTAAAGAGTGGAAATCTAGTATCGTTAAGTTGTCTGGGAAAGCTCCTCTAACACAGGAGTTAAGCACGAGGACGTGTGAAGATAAGGAAAGAGAAATGCCCCCTCTCCTACTTGTTGGATCATGTGCCCACTATTGTTCCGCTCGGCTTCTGATCATGACTTAGTGACCTTAGTTTCCTTTCCTAGGGACCACACAGGTGACTCCGGGGGGGGAATGCCCATGGTACCTGAGGTAGACGTTGCATCACTTTCATAGTATTTCTGAAGGGTTCCCTTGCGAAGCTTGGGTACTTGCACCAGCAAAGGCTATTGTCTGGAGGTCAACGTAACTATTTTTTGATATCTTCGCTAGTAGGATTGGACCCTCATCATCCCAAACTACCTTTGGGAGATACTTATCTTCACTTTCTTGTATTTTGGTGTCTAATCCTAATCACTCGGAGTGGAAATACGTGGAAGATGTTTGCTTAGTTCTATCATTAGGATCTTTTTAGCAAGTGATCTGTGCTCCTAGCTTCTAATAGGTGATTTGATTCTTTATTTTCTCTTTATATATAAAAGGGGTTGACTGACAGGTTCATCAGTCTAGAAGGCTTCATGGGCTTTCACCTGCGAGTGTCGAGCCCTCACCTAGAAAGCATAGGAGTAATTATGTTGGTGCTTTTGAACTATTGTTAGCTAACACAACAAAGACATATCCTTCTTCGAGGGCCCTTATTCCATAGGGTGAACCTATTCTAGTCCATAATCTAGACGGAAATGCTCCAGTGCTTGCTAGAGTACTCTTCCAATTGGAAGACGAAGTAGAAATTTAAGATGTTTCAAAGCCTCCTAAGAGTCCAAAGAAACCTATTCCTTTTCATCTTCCTTACATTGTATCATACGTCTCACTCATAGGTTAGTTGGCCCTATTCACTCTCCTTCTTTCTTCTCAATGGCCAATATTAGTGGCTTTGTCGATACAACTGGTGAACATACTCCTTTAGTTGTAGGAGGAGGTATTATTCCTATATCCACTACTACACTTAGTATGGTAGTTGTTGGCTCTACCTCCATCCCAATTCAGGGAGGGGGAACCCAACCATCAACTCCTTTCATGGGAGCTTATCCTTTCAAAATGTCATCTAGTGGGATTCCCTCAGTTTATTCATATTTACCCTCTATTGCTTCTATATTTATGACTTCGATGGCTACTGTTTTAGTACACTTACAAGGTTTTCAATTTGGAAGTGGACATGTTCCTCCTTCCAATCCATAGTTGAATTTAGGATCAATGCCTTTCTCTGTTCATGCTCAAAACATTAATCCTTTTCAAGAGAACCAAGGCTTGGAACATCCTTCTATGAGTGGTTTTGGGTCAAGGAATATTTCCCATTTGTTTGGTGAATAGGGGAGTATGCCCTTCCCTATTGTCAGTACTTCACAGGTTTTCCTCCTTAGGCTAGTGCTTGGAATCCTTATTAGGGGCTTTCCCCTTCATATAATGTTCTGCTGGGAGGAAGTTTTCCTATGACTATTAAACATCTAGTAGGGGGTGGATACCCTATGTATACCCCTAGACTATAAGGTTTTCCTTATGGTTCAAGAGCTTCTATGAGCAACCCTTGGCATCCCGTTGCCTCTCAAAATCCAGGATACTCTTTTTTGAATATTGGAAATTCCGCTCTTGGAGCCTGGAATTCTCTTGTTCCTCCATGCTTACCATTCTTGACAATACTTAATTTTCCATATCTTTCAAAATTGACTAATGATCTGATACCTTATAAACCGATTTGGCCTCCGATCCCTACTAAACTTCCATCCGATATTTTGAAATTTGAAGGGAAGTCTGGTGAGGATTTGGTTGATCATATAACCACTTTCCATTTATGGTGCTCCTCAAACTCCCTGATTGATGATTTGATTAGGTTGAGACTATTCCAATGCACCTTAACTGGAAATGCGACTAAATGGTAAATTGAGTTAAGGGGGGGGGGGATGCTTTCTACGTTTAGTGATTTAGCTACAATGTTTCTAAACCATTTTCAAATGTTTGACCATTATGGTATCAGAACTGAACTCCTATCCAATTTTGAGCAAGACAAGGCTACACATATTTTTTACCACATTCAAGAGTGTTGCAAAAGGA
Organism: Pinus taeda; assembly: GCA_000404065.3. NCBI lineage: Eukaryota > Viridiplantae > Streptophyta > Pinopsida > Pinales > Pinaceae > Pinus > Pinus taeda. The sequence goes on from APFE030147914.1 coordinate 117,972, forward strand.
AGATATTTGTCAAGGCCTATATCCCTAAATAGTTTCTTCTAGAATGGTTTTTCAAGTCATTGTAACTGGAAATTTCTAAGAATGTGTCACTTTTTGGGGTGTTCACTGAAGAACAAGCTATCTTCAGAGCCCAACAATTAGAGCTCATTTATTCTTAGTCAGGAATTCTATACAAGATTTTTCTTCTAGATCAAAAATCAATCTCACCAAGTCGAATCAGGCCCCCATGCCGACAGAGTTATAAGATTTATCGATAGTAATACAGCTATTTTGTTAAATCAATTACAGTAGTTGTCATTACAATCTGCTTCTACAACACAAACTACGTTGTTTGTGTCTACTCCTTCTCAACCTATAGTGGTTAATGTTGTCGAGTGCCCAAATACCAAAGGAAATCAATAATCTGATGGGAAGAAGAAGGGATGTGGGAAGAAAAAAGATAACTGTGGGAATGGAAATGATAATAAACCCAGTAATGACATTGATGAGGGAAAAAAAGAATATAAGAAGGTTAAGTTCCCATGCAAGTTATGCAATGGAGATCACCTTACCCATATTTTCCCCAAGATTTAGGATGATTAGCGCTTGTTAGCTCAACAAGGTTCTTCTAGTTCCCAGGCTGTGGTTACCAACCCTTTTTCCTAAGGGCAACAATTACTTGCTGGCATGAATGTTAGTACTAGAACCCCTACAAGAGGAAACCAGGATGGGGAATCTACATCGAATGTATATATGATTAAGTCTCATGTTGATATTTCAACTAGAGCTCATGATTATGGAGAGGCAGAGCCTTTTAAGGCTAAAACAACTTTTGATATTCCAGAACCTCTTCATATTGAGAGGCCCGCAGTAGAGCCTATACCTCGGATGCTAAAAGAATACTCAAAATAGTCGTCTTATAATCCCAATACATGGGCTACTCGAAACTATTCTATTGTTGAATATTTAGCTCAGAGTTGTTGTGATATGTCAATGTTAAAGGTACTCCAATCATGTCCTACACAAAAATGTGCTTTGCTCACTGTGATCAAAGCAGTAGACCCAAAGAGTTTTTTATGGTAATTACATTTTATATGTCAAATCTTAAAGCAAGACTCCCTCATCATATGGATTTTCTTATTCAATCTACGTATCATAATAAGACCATATTTCGAACCGTAGTTGATGAAGGGGCTTCCACATGCGTCATGTCTATGTCATGTTGGAAGGATATTAGGTCATCTGAACTTATTCCCTCTCCTACTTTCTTAACTGCATTCGATGGTCATTCTCATAGGCCTCATGGGATTCTACATGCCTTCCCTATTTGTGTAGGGGGAAAGGTTGTTAATGTGGAAGTAGAGATAGCTAATGCTAATATTGATTATAATATTTTGTTGGGTTCAATTGGGTTTACACAATGGATGCCATTGTCTCATACGTGTTTTACATTCTATGATTTCCTCGTGAAGGGAGAATTGTTACAATTGATCAGTTAGCCTACTCTCCTAACGACCCTAATGCATCTATTGACTCCATTTTCCCCTAAGTACATAATACAAAGAATAATTTCAAGAATTTAAGAGTTGGAATGTATTCTCCTTTGATGGATACTTTTGATCTTCCATCTTCTATTGCTCATGTCAATTGCATTTCATCCTCTAGGATCATTCCTCGGAAATGTTCTTTTAGAAATCATTATTTTTCAGATCTTTGGCCCTTTCCCCCTCCTACTGCTACATTAGAAGAAGGGAAAGTGGGTGGAATGGCTTATCCCATATCTGCAGTGAAAATTGTGTATCAATCTATTGTGAATTCTGCAGATTCTGATGCCATCTCTCCCACGTCAAAGGATGTAGATGGGAATGTGACGCCGGTTTGGACACTTGATTCCACTTCATCTATGGATTTCTTTGATATTATTTTACCATATGATGAGGCAATTCCTAGAAGCAATGACTAGTGTAGAAAGACCATGGTATGGTTTGCATCATCGGTCCTATTTTCTCCCTAACTTGCACAAAGTTGTGTCAAATTTGTCTACTCCTCTTTCCAATGGAAATGTTCATAACATTTTAAACCCTTTGGTTCCATCACATATTTTTGTTGAAGTTAATATGTATAATATCTTGGAAACCGTTATGGTGAACAATTCCAAGAATCTCAATGTTATTGAGAATAACTTCATTGGAGTTGAGTGTTCCCCTGAAGAAATCAAAATCTATACCGACTCTTTAAATATTTTCAAGATGTATTCACTTGGTCTTATGGAGAAATCACTAGTACAAAATGTCTAATTAGTTACTAAAACAACGACTAAAATTTATATATAAATGACTATTTTTCAGTCGATGACCAGTAGTAGCTAATTTATAGTATCTTATAACGTGACCAACTTTTAGACATTTTAAGCTTAGTCATTAATTTATTGTCTCAATTTTATCATCTAGTAGTATATTTAGTCATAAATTTGGTCATCAATTTAGTTATTTATTTAGTCATTAATTGCCACAATTAATGACCAAATATAAAACAAAATATATTACTATATGATCATCTGAGAAACCCAATTAATGACCAAAGAAATATGACCAAAATGTTGGTCGTGTTATAAGATACTGTAAATTAGCTACTAATAGTCATATATATATATGCAAATTTTAGTCATCGTTTGAAACCAATTAATGACCAAAGAAATATGACTAAATTTTTGTTGTGTTATTAAGATACTCTAAATTAGCTACTAATAGTCGCATATATGCAAAATTCAGTTGTCATTTGTAATGAAAAATTAATCATTTGCAGTGGTCATTTATATTTTTTTGGTAGTTTCATATTCATTATATAAACAACTAATTTAGTAATTTATATTCATTTCATTTATATTCATTAATAATTAATATAAATGACTAATTTAGTCGTATATTCATTTTATTTTTGTTCATCATTAATCAATATAAACTACTAATTTAGTAGTTTTAGATTGATTTTATTTGTTCATTATTAATCAGCATAGATTAATTAGTATGATTTTGCGACTAAATTAAAAAAACATCATACAATGTGAATTGGTTCGTCTAATATGAAAATTCAAAATTACATATGTTAGGTAAAATACTAAACAATATCAAGTGCAACTATAAAGAATTTCAACCACAGAAATTATATTATATGAAATGTAGAGTATTACAATATGAGTTTCCAACTTAACATTGGCTGGACTACAATTTACACATGAAGTGTTGTTTCATCACTATAAAACATTGTTGACACCTAATCATAGGGATTGGGTGAACAACTGTAATTAGTGTAAATAAATAATAGAGATGGAGAGTCATCGGGAGATGAACTGAACAGTCACTCCCTCTTGTATATAATAATGAACAACCTGAATGAATAATATGAATTTATTTGAGGAGTTACCTCCTGGTCTAACATGGTAGTAGAGCCAACTCCATTTTTGTAACTCCCTTTTGCCATTTTTTCAGAAATCTATCCTGCATTTCCTGCCATTTTCCTCTGTCCCTCTGCCTCCACGCTAGATTGAACACTTCCAAGAGTAATAATTTGTGAAGGAAATGAAGTGCTTTGAAGCATTTTTCATAAGCTACTCCAGTGGTTTGTAGGTTGCGCCGAAGGATGCAATTGGTTTGTGCTAATTCACTCTTGCAATGCATTGAATGCTACATTGAACTCCTGAGTCATGTGTATTGTATTTAACTGTGGAAGCCGTGTAATTAAGGGAGTATAGAATAAGCATATACTTCGTGTTTGTGCAATATGCTAACAGTGACCATCGATAGTCCATGCATGGCAGGTTGTCATGTATGAGGGAAGCGGTGTGAACCATCTCCAGTGCACAAGCTGTCGGCAGAGCCTGCTCTTTGGACCCTCCCACTGCCTCACACACTGAAATGCACATCATCGGTGGACCTCTCCTCACCTCCCTTCCCACCGAGCAACCATACCTCGATCCATGTTGTTGCTCCCATATGATTGCTCTTCAACACGCAGGTTATATACATTAACATTGTCCGGTTATATTATGTTGAACGTTTGAATGTTGTCCTTCCTTCATTACCACAGTTAATGCAGTTGGTAGAGATAGTATAACGCTTTCCAGCTTTCATTGTCTGTCTTTTTATACAAGTCTCATAGAACACCGATATACATTATATTGTTTCATAAATTCATTGTCTTTGAATTACAGTATAACATTGTCTCTACTTCAAACTGGTGGCCTATGTTGGTATTGTTTCAACTACGTTTCCCTATTTACCTCCTCCCATAGCGCGTGTGCCTCATAATAACGCGGTCTGGCATAGTATATCACCTTCCCCACATAATACCTTTGTCTTCATATATCAGAATCAGATTTTTTTTAAGAGTAAAATTTTGCAACAGAAGTATTTTTTCCCACAGTACACAGATTTTATAATGCATTCAATCATATCTATTATGGGAGTAGTTCTCACTGGCAAGGAGAACTATCCTGAGTGGTCCCAAAATATAAAACACACCCTCATTTTCAATGAGTTGTGGAAAGGAGTGTGTGTTGGAGATGGAGACAAAGAGCCATAACAACCTACCTCAGACAAGGAGTTCGCCATTTGGGAAAATAAGAATAGCAAGACCTATGCATTGATTGTAGCATCAGGAAATGAAGAGGTAGTCGCCATATTTTTCCATTTTCAAATGCTTTCGAAGCCTTACAAATACTGAAGGAACTCTATGACTCACACTTTGCACTTGAAGTTGTTCAAATCATGATTAAACTCTTCAACCTTGAATTACAAAATAATGACCCTCTTGCTCTTACATCAGAAGTAAAATCTATAATGCATGATATCAAAGTCACTAATATTGAACTGGATATTCCTCCGATAGCTTTTATCAAGGCACTTTATCCCACTTACTCGAATTATCTTGAGTCATTGCAAGCAAATGGAAACCTCAAAGATATTACCTTTGACTCCCTTGTGAAAAAATTTGCTGAAAGAGAGAAAGCTTTTGGGAAGAAGACAACTCTTGAATCTTCTGAAGAGGCTATGTGCCTTGCTCATAGAGAAAATAATCTTACTCAAGATTCTTCCAAAGGAAGAGGTGGTCGAAGAGGAAGAGGAAGAAATTTCAGAGGCAGGGGAGGTAGACACTCTCAAGGAGAAAAGTCAGATTTACACTGTATACGCTGCAAAAGAGATGGATCACATGGTGCATCCACATGCAAGTTGCCTTGGGACAGAATTGAACAAGAAAGAAACCAACCCAAAGGTAAAACTAATGACAAAGATAAGGTAAAGCACCTAAATCCGCTCACTATGTTGTGGCACACTATAATGTTGGAGTAAATGAAGACTTATTTAATGCTTCACTTTCTTCTTGGAAAAATGATGGGCTGCTTGATTCAGGAGCAACTTGCCACATGACTTTTAGAAGAGATTTTTTGAATAATTTACTGACAATGTCGATGGAGCAGTATACTTTGCAGACAAATCAAAACTCAAGCCATCAGGGCTTGGCACAATTGGGCTTAAATTGCCTGGTCTTCCAGACTTTCTTTTGCATCATGTTCTATATCTCCCACAGCTGAGGAGAAACTTGTTGTCCTTGGTCCACATCCACCAACAAGGACACTCCATTCATATGTTTGATGGCAAGCTTGAGGTGAGAAAAGCATCAGAGCACTCACTTGTCATGATGTGGATAGAAAAAGAAAGGCTTCTCAAGCTGTAGGGTGCCTCTGCTCATGCACAAAATTTCTCATACAATTATCATTATGAAGAAGGTACATTCACTTGAACTATGACAGCCTCCACTTGTTGAAGAAAAATGGTGTTATTTGTTTGCCTACAATTCTTAGGAAACTTAAGCAATGTGATTCTTGCACTCTAGGAAAGCCTAGCAAATAGTCTTTTCATGATTCACATTCAAGAGCACATAGAAAACTTGAACGCATTCATTCAGATTTATGTGGTCCAATGCCTATTCCTTCTACAAAAGGAAATAAATATATGATGACATTTATTGATGACTACACCGAAATGTGTTGGGTTATTTATTGAAGAACAAATATGATGCTTTTCAAGCATTCAAGAACTTTCATACATGGATTGAAAATGATGCACAATCTCATATTGGCTCTATTCGCACTGATAATGGAAAATAATACACTTCAAATGAATTTGAAAACTATCTTCGCCAACATGGGATCAAACATCAAACAATTGTGCCTTATAATCCCCAATAGAACGGAGTAGCTGAAGGAATGAATAGGACAATCTTAAATATGGTACGCTCCATGATGTTTTTCAAAAATGTAAAATTGATGTTTTGGGATGATGTAGTTCTATGTGATGTATATGTAAAGAATAGATGTCCATCTAATGCTATTAGAAACAAGACTCCTTATGAAATGTGGTATGGACACATTCCTTCGGTAAAGCATAGTAGGGTCTTTGGTTCCACATGTTATGCCTTGATATCGAAGGTACATAGAAACAAACTTGGTGCAAGAAGTCATAAGTGTATCTTCCTGGGGTATTCAAACACCTCCAAAGCATACCGTCTTTATGATGAAATCAATAAAAAGTTTTTTGTATCTAGACATGTAATCTTTCTTGAATCATCCAAAACTAATAATGTTGTTGAGCGGCAACTTGATCGCTTGGATAGATTCACAAATGAAAAATCATTTCAAGAATTTGATAATCAGATTCCACATCTTGAAGGGGGATTCCTATACTAGATCAACTTGTGGAATCTTCTTCTAAAGCACTCTCTCCCCCGCATGAAACTCCAACAATGGATGATACTTTGAGTGATGTGATTGACAAAATTGGGAGACTCAATCTTGATTCAGTCGCAACTCAATCAACAGTGAAGCCTGAACCATCTGAGAAAGGTCCCCAAGGTGGGGGACAAAGACACTTGAAAGTGTTCATCCTGATGAGGTTGGAAAGACAGGAACTAGAAATTCAAACCAACAAAATGGAGGTGATGTAGATGACTCTAATTCACCTATTGATATGGATGTTTCTTATGATTGTGAATTGAATTTGTCTACAGATTTTCAACCAACTTCCTTCAAAGAAGCTGCTTCTCATGATGAATGGAAAGAATCAATGCAAAAGGAGTATGATGCCCTGATAAAGAATGGCACTTGTAAGCTAGTTGATCCTCCATTGGGAACCAAACCAATTGGCTACAAGTGGGTCTACAAGAAAAAGTATAAAGTTGATGGCTCACTTGACAAGCACAAAGCTAGGCTTGTGGCAAAAAGTTTTGCAAAGAAGGAAGGGGTCGATTATGAGGGGACTTTTTCCCCCACAACAAAATGGGCTACCATCCAGACACTCTTTGCCCTAGCAGCTCAGAACGTTTGGAAATCCCATCAAATGGATTTAAAAACTGCCTTCTTGAATGGAGATCTAAAAGAGAATGTTTTTATGTCCCAGTCTAAAGGATTTGCTGTGAAAGGACATGAACATAAAGTATGCAAACTTGTGAATTCCTTGTATGGCCTCAAACAAGCACTGCAAGCCTGGTATGAAAAACTAACTGAGCATCTTCTGAAACTCAATTTCAAACATTATGATCTTGATGATGCACCTTTATTTGTCAAGAAAGTTGGAAAAACAGTTGTATATCTTGTGGTATATGTAGATGATCTTTTGATGACAGGGAACAGTTAAAGCTACATTGCATCCATAAAGAAGGAATTGGGGAAAAGTTTTGAAATGACTGATTTGGGCTATGTTCATTACTATCTTGGTATTGAAGTAACTCAACATCAAAAGTCCATATTTCTTTCTCAAAAGAAGTACATTGGAGATCTTCTCAACATATTTGGCATGATAGAATGTAATCCTCTTACTACTCCAATGGAACAAAAATTAAAGCTCACATCTATTGAAGGGAAAGAATTTGAGGATGCAACAAAGTATAGATAGCTTGTAGGAAGTCTCAACTACCTAACTATTACTAGACCAGACATTTTGTTTGCTGTGGAATCCTCTCTAGGTTTTTGCAAAAGCCTTGTGAGGGACATTGGTCTGATGCAAAAAGAGTTCTAAGGTACTTGAAGGGAACTCAAGACTTTGGAATCAAGTATACACAGGTGGATGACTTCAGCTTGATTGGATACTCTGATTCAGACTTCGATGGAGACAAAGAAACTGGAGTATCTACTTCAGGATATGTTATGAGTCTTGGATCAGGAGCTGTCTCCTGGAGATCACGCAAATAATAAGTTCCAGCAGATTCCAAAACACAAGCAGAATACGTGGCAGCAGCTGAAGCAACAAAAGAAATTGTGTGGCTCAGGAAAATTCTTGAAGACTTGCAGGTACAACAAGTACAATCAACTCCACTCATGATTGACAATACCTTTGCAATAACGTTGGCCAAGAACCCAAAGTTTCATGATCGAACGAAGCACATCAATACTAAATATCATCTGATTCAACATCATGTTGAGGCCAAAACAATCTATCTCCGTCATTGTTCCACAAATGAGCAAATTGCAGACATCTTCACCAAAGCACTTGGAAGAGAAAAGCTTGAACAATTCAGAACAATGCTTGGACTCACCAACATCCCTTCAGATTAAGGGGGGAAATGTTGACACCTAATCCTCATGATTGGGTGAATTTATGTAAATAATTAAATTAGAAATGTGAACAGTCATCGAGAGATGAATTGAACAGTCACTCCCTATTGTTTATAACAAAGACCTACTTGACGGAATAATACACGAATAATACATGAATAAAGATATCACCTGGCCTCACAATCATCTTCAAAGGAATTGAGGAAATCAACATCGGAAGGCAGCGTACCAAGTGCAGTGTCATTCAGCGCTTCCACCACTTGTTACTTTAGACTTGAATCTCTATAAAAATATAGTAACTCTAAATATCAAAATCAATTCTTACTTTCAATAATAAATCTGCATTGGCATTGCTTTTGTTAGATTTTCATTCAATTCTCTCAATAAGCCAATCGCAGATGTCTTCGAGCAAAATGGCAATGTTCTCATCGGGCTCCCCGAGTAGAAGCGAATGTAACATAAGCGAATGCAACATACCCTCATAGATCTTCAGAGGCTCTAATTCATGCACCAGCAGCATTTCACGTAGTAGAGTTGGTCATGGAGACGATTCATGCACTCAACACAGTAACAGTAATGCTCTCAACGCAGCAGCGTGGAATGAGCAACGGTTCAGCACTCCATCCTGACACACGGTAGAGATGGCCTTTAGTCCGCTCATAATACAATTATACAGTGGGCGTAGAACAATTATGTAGTGGGTGCAGAAAGGGTCAGAATCACTTATGGCAGACAGAGCGCACAAGGGCAATGGACAGAAAGTGCAGTAGGTAGAAGGGAGTTACAACTATTTTTGGGAGTTGGCTCTGATACCATGTCAGGCCAGGTAGTAACTCCTCAAAGCAAAATTGATTCACATATCATATTCCTTTAGGTTGGTCTTTATTATATACATGAGGGAGAGACTGTTCACTTCATCTCCCGATGACTGTTCATATTACTTATTATTTATTTGCATTATATTCACCCAATCCTGATTATTAGGTGTCAACAGATTTCATAGTTTCCTCCTCCTAGCGAAGTTGCTTTTTCTATTGAGTTCATGCTAGGAGCAGAACTAACATCAAATAACTGTACAGGATGAGCACTCCAGAGTTGGTAGAATTGAATTTTCATCTTAAGTAAATGCTTGATAACGGATACATAAGGCCAAGTGCATTACCTTAGGGTGCACCAGTATTGTTTGTGAAGAAGGGAAATACTCTCAGATTTTTTATTGATTATAAGAAATTGAACAAGGTGGCTATCAAGAACAGGTATACTTTACGATGGATTGATGATTTGTTTAACCGATTGAAAGGAGCAAAAATGTTCTCAAATATTGACTTAAGATCAAGATATCACCAGGTGCACATCATAGAAGAAGATATATATAATACCACATTCCATACTAGGTATGGACATTATGAGTTCGTAGTGGTTCCTTTTGGTCTTACTAATGTCCAACTAATTTAATGTGTTTGATGAAAAGTGTGTTGCATCCTTATCTAGACAAGCTTGTGATAGTTTTTATTGATGACATATTGGTATATTCTAAGAATCAGGAAGAGCATATAGAGCACCTAGTAGCAGTATTAACACCACTAAGAGAGCATCAATTGTATGCCAAGCTTAGCAAGTGCAGTTTTATTCGGGGTGAATTTCATTACTTGGGACATGTTGTTTCTAAGGAAGGTATAGCAGCGGACCTGGAAAAGATTAGAGTTATCATGGAGTGGCCAACTCTTAGGAATGTGGATGAGGTCAAACCATTAAAGGGACTAGCAAGTTATTACAGGAGGTTCATCAAGAACTTCTCATATATTTTCTATCATATTACATCTTTGCAGAGGAAAGGAAAGATGTTTGAATGGATTGAGGAATGTGCAATTGGTTTTTATCAGTTGAATAGTTTGCTTACAAATGCCCTAGTCTTGAAGATTGTAAACCTTGACAAGGTGTTTGTGGTATGTACAGATGCTTGCAAGGGAGGACTTGGTTTAGTCCTGATGGAAGAAAGACAAGTGGTATAGTATGAGTGAAGGAAATTTAATGAACATGAGTAGAACTATGTGACTCATGATCATGAGTTGGCAGCTATGATTCATGCATTGAAGATGTGGAGACATTATCTTCTTGGAAGGAGGCTCATCTTGATAAGGGTGCATAGTGGACTAAGGTACTTGTTTGAGCAACCTAATCTAAATTTCGAACAAGCTATATGGTTGGATACTCTTAGTGAGTTTGACTTTGAGATCAAATACATCAAGGAAAAGAAGAATCAAGTTGTAGATGTTCTTAGTAGAAGAGTGCAGGCAAAGCACATTGCAACATTGAGTTCTTATAGGATATACTTGTAGGAGTGGATCTTGCAAGAAACACATCATGATGGCAGGTACCAACAACTGAAGCAGAGATTGCAGTAGTAGGGTGAAGATGATACGATGAGGAGTATAAGCTCATGGCATATGGCTTCGTCATATTCAAGAACAAGATTGATGTGTCAGATAACATTGAGCTCAAGAAGCTTATCATGAGGGAGTTTCATGTCAAGCCATATTCAGGTCACCTGGGATATCAAAAGACTTTGAAAGCAGATAAGAAGTTCTATCATTGGTCGAAATTGAAGAAATAGGTGGTTGAGTTTGTTGTGACATGTTTGGACAGTTAGCCGGTGAAAGCAAAGTGTAAGAATCCACCTAGTTTATTACAGATGATCTTGATTCCAGAATGGAAATGGTAGGTAATTTCCATCGACTTCATTACATTTTGTTGAGGACATCAAAGAAGCATGATTCTATCATGGTTTTGGTTGACATGTTGACAAGAGTAGCTTACTTCATTGCAGCTAAGTCTATAAATTCAACTAGTGACGTAGCTCATGTTTTCATCAGGGAGATAGTTATATTGTATGGTGTTGTTTGCAAGTTTGGGGACAAAGTTAGCTTTTAGAATAGCTTATCATCCGTCAAAATATGGACATACATAAAGGGTTAACATGATTCTTGAGGACATGTTGAGGATGTATGTCATGCATCAATAAAGGAAGAGTGAGGAGTATCTTCCAATGGTAGAGTTTTCATATAATAATGGGTATTAGGAATCTTTGAGGATGATTCCATTTGAGTCTCTCTATAGGTGGCGTTGTACTACTCATATCAGCTGGAGTGATATAGTCAACAAGGTGTTGATTGGGCAAAATATGTTGGCTGAGATGGAATAGGAAATGCATGTTATCAAGAGGAATTTGAAGGCATCAAAGGGTTGACAGAAGAATTATGTAGATCAACATAGGGTATTCAAGGAGTTTCAGGTTGGGTAGCATGTGTACTTGCACATCAAGCCTAAGACGAGCTCCTTGAAGATTGGGTGATGTTCTGATTTTGCACTTAGGTATTGTGGGCCCTTTTAGATCCTTGAGAGGATTGGACCAGTGGCCTACAGACTTGCACTACCTCCAGTAATGAAAGTCCATGATGTTTTCCCTATTTCATTGCTTAAGAGATATGTCTAGGATGTTGATCATGTGATTGATTGGTCTGTATTGTAGGTGGAGCCAGAGGGAGAATTCCATTCAGAATCACAATGCATATTGCAACTGAAGAAAATCATGCTCTAGAACAGGGCAATCGAATAGGTTAAAGTGTAGAAGAAGCACCTTGGGACCGATGAAGCTACATGGGAGATGGTTGATCAAGTGTAGGTTTTATATTATTCATTATTTGTTGGTTCAAGAAAATGAGTTTTTGTATATGTATATGTATATGTATGTTATTGTAAATTTCACAATGAGATGTGTTATAAAGCTCCAATAAGCAATAAGTTTGTTTTGTTTTCCAATAGGTTTTCATCGTAAATACTGCATCGATCTATGTTATAAAGCTCCATGAGCAGTATGTTGTTTTCCAATGGTGTGATGGTCATAGGTGTCATAGAACACCGAGGACGGTGTTCCACTAGGGGGGAGGGGTTTGTAACATCCTATCATTGATTTTCTATGTAAATAAAATCATACCAAGGTCATGGGACACATATTCCAATCTAAATGTTAGGAAAAATAGTTTAGTGAGCATCACTTATCATTAATTAATGGCTATGGAAATCGAAAAAGGAAAAAAGGAAATAATTGGCATTTATGTATGAAAATAAAAGAAAATAGGAGAAAATGAAGGTGAAGAGATACCAATTTTCATGCAAGGAAATTAGAACAAAAATGAAAGAAAATGAAGAAAATAGAGGCCTCAATGATGAAAAGTCTTATGAGGATCATTTCACAGCTTTTGATAGTTGAGATTTTGTCAGTTCATTCTTAGCTCTCTTATTTCATTCTCTCATTTTCTCATACTCTTGCACACTTAGAGTATTCTTGGAGAATTCTTGGAGCACTTTGGTATTCACTTGGATTTGGAGAAAGAAGGGAAAGGAAAGTGGGGAGCACAAGAAAATAGTTGGGATCAACAACTACAACTAGATTTCTTTGTAGGTAACAAGTTGCATGTGTGAGTTCCTTGCTAATTTTTGGATGCATGATATACGCAAGTGATTCTTTGGTTGTGTTGTAATTGGCATGTATAGTTTCCTAGATTGACAATGGTTTTATCTTTTCCTTTCCATTTGCTAGATAACCATGGTTTGTGGGTTTTTTTTTTTTTGGCGTTCAGCTTCCCTATAGCACCCTAGAATAATTTGGGTTGAGTTACTAGTTCCTAGACTCGTATGTTGGAAAAAATGCTCTGGAGCCCTTTTTAGGTTGGATTACTAGTCCCTGGAGCCATGGTTGGGACAAACGCTCAAGAGCCCTGGAAGGTTGTGGCTGAGTTACTAGTTCCTAGATCTCTGGACAACTTGGGTAGAGATCGATCTGGTTGATGTTAGTGATTTCCATACCATAGTGATCGGGCCATTATAGTTGAGGGTTGAGATGGTTTTGACTCTAGAAGCTTGGTTTGGTTTTTTTTTTTTGTTTAATCCATGAGATCACACATTCATGCTTGGAATATGCCATAGGGGTGACTAGATGAAAGAGAGATTTGGTTCAGCCCAATCTATGCTCGAGTGGTACATGGAAGTCCTTGACCTGGTTGGTATTTTCATACATTAATAAGAGTTGTTTTTCTACTTTCATTTATGAATATTTGTAGTGATTATGTTGGTGATATTATGCTAAGTTACCTTCCAAGTATAGATAATGAAATGATCAACATCGGGTGCCACATAAGTTTCAAGTGGGTGACACAATTTGGTTACAACTACGAAAAGAATGCCTTTTCGGAGCCCTTAGAAATATTTGACCACTTTGATACAGGACTTACACCCTCACCAAGGCCATGGGAGACAACACTTTGGAGCTCAATATCCTCGCAGTCCTTGGCTTGCACCCTGTATTCAATGTGGAATGTCTTCACCCATACTTTCCACCACTGCTAGACGCATGAAACATTGTTGAGCAGTTGACACCAATAGAGCTCAACAAAGACTACATTGAATAGGTCACAACTGATTGAATCATGGACACATAGATCAAGAACACTAAATATTAGAGGATCTAACTGTATCAAGTCGTCAAAGTTGTCAAAGCTGGCCAACTCCTGCACCATTGCAAGTGGCTCACCAAGCACCAAATTCAACAGAAGTTTCCCCATCTCATGGAAGCACTCAATGCAATGGGGACCATTTCTTCTTAAGGGGGGAGGACTTACCCAGGTGGATATTGGTGGCCACCCACCTATTCCACTTGGACATCGAACATTATTTCTTTAAATTTCCTTAATTCTTGCAAAAAATTATATGTTTGGAATTTTTTCAAGTCCTAAACTTCTTGATTTGCTTTTAGGTCCTAAAATATATTTTATGGGAAAATAAAGAGACCATAACAGTGACAAAAATTTATTTCACATGTTATTTTTTTGCCTCTTCATGGAGATCTTGCAAGAAACACATCATGATGGCAGGTACCAACAACTGAAGCAGAGATTGCAGTAGTAGGGTGAAGATGATACGATGAGGAGTATAACCTCATGGCATATGGCTTCGTCATATTCAAGAACAAGATTGATGTGTCAGATAACATTGAGCTCAAGAAGCTTATCATGAGGGAGTTTCATGTCAAGCCATATTCAGGTCACCTGGGATATCAAAAGACTTTGAAAGCAGATAAGAAGTTCTATCATTGGTCGAAATTGAAGAAATAGGTGGTTGAGTTTGTTGTGATATGTTTGGAAAGTTAGCCGGTGAAAGCAAAGTGTAAGAATCCACCTAGTTTATTACAGATGATTTTGATTCCAGAATGGAAATGGTAGGTAATTTCCATGGACTTCATTACATTTTGTTGAGGACATCAAAGAAGCATGATTCTATCATGGTTTTGGTTGACATGTTCACAAGAGTAGCTTACTTCATTGCAGTTAAGTCTATAAATTCAGCTAGTGACGTAGCTCAGGTTTTCATCAGGGAGATAGTTATATTGTATGGTGTTGTTTGCAAGTTTGGGGACAAAGTTAGCTTTTAGTATAGCTTATCATGCGTCAAAATATGGACATACATAAAGGGTTAACATGATTCTTGAGGACATGTTGAGGATGTATGTCATGCATCAATAAAGGAAGAGTGATGAGTATCTTCCAATGGTAGACTTTTCATATAATAATGGGTATTAGGAATCTTTGAGGATGATTCCATTTCAGTCTCTCTATAAGTGGAGTTGTAATACTCATATCAGCTGGAGTGATATAGTCAACAGGGTGTTGATTGGGCAAAATATGTTGGCTGAGATGGAATAGGAAATGCATGTTATCAAGAGGAATTTGAAGGCATCAAAGGGTTGACAGAAGAATTATGTAGATCAACATAGGGTATTCAAGGAGTTTCAGGTTGGGTAGCATGTGTACTTGCACATCAAGCCTAAGACGAGCTCCTTGAAGATTGGGTGATGTTCTGATTTTGCACTTAGGTATTGTGGGCCCTTTTAGATCCTTGAGAGGATTGGACCAGTGGCCTACAGACTTGCACTACCTCCAATAATGAAAGTCCATGATGTTTTCCCTATTTCATTACTTAAGAGATATGTCTAGGATGTTGATCATGTGATTGATTGGCCTGTATTGTAGGTGGAGCCAGAGGGAGAATTCCATTCAGAATCACAATGCATATTGAAACTGAAGCAAATCATGCTCTAGAACAGGGCAATCGAATAGGTTAAAGTGTAGAAGAAGCACCTTGGGACCGATGAAGCTACATGGGAGATGGCTGATCAAGTGTCGGTTTTATATTCTTCATTATTTGTTGGTTCAAGCAAATGAGTTTTGGTATATGTATATGTATATGTATGTTATTGTAAATTTCACAATGAGATGTGTTATAAAGCTCCAATAAGTAGTAAGTTTGTTTTGTTTTTCAATAGGTTGTCATCGTAAATACTGCATCGACCTATGTTATAAAGATCCATGAGCAGTATGTTGTTTTCCAATGGTGTGATGGTCATAGGTGTCATAGAACACCGAGGACAGTGTTCCACTAGGGGGGAGGGGTTTGTAACATCCTATCATTGATTTTCTATGTAAAAAAAATCGTACGAAGGTCATGGGACACATATTCCAATCTAAATGTTAGGAAAAATAGTTTAGTGAGCATCACTTATCATCAATTAATGGCTATGGAAATCGGAAAAGGAAAAAAGGAAATAATTGGCATTTATGTATGAAAATAAAAGAAAATAGGAGAAAATGAAGGTGAAGAGATACCAATTTTCATGCGAGGAAAATTAGAGGAAAAATGAAAGAAAATGAAGAAAATAGAGGCCTCAATGATAAAAAGTCTTATGAGGATCATTTCACAGCTTTTGATAGTTGAGATTTTGTCAGTTCATTCTTAGCTCTCTTATTTCATTCTCTCATTTTCTCATACTCTTGCACACTTAGAGTATTCTTGGAGCATTCTTGGAGCACTTTGTTGTTCACTTGGATTTGGAGAAAGAAGGGAAAGGAAAGTAGGGAGCACAAGAAAATAGTTGGGATCAAAAACTACAACTAGATTTCTTTGTAGGTAACAAGTTGCATGTGTTAGTTCCTTGCTAATTTTTGGATGCATGGTATATGCACATGATTCTTTGGTTGTGTTGTAATTGGCATGTATAGTTTCCTGGATTGACAATGGTTTTATCTTTTCCTTTCCATTTCCTAGATAACCATGGTTTGTGGGTTTTTTTTTGGTGTTCAGCTTCCCTATAGCACCCTAGAATAATTTGGGTTGAGTTACTAGTTCCTAGAGTCGTATGTTGGAAAAAATGCTCTGGAGCCCTTGTTGGGTTGGATTACTAGTCCCTAGAGCCATGGTTGGAACAAAGGCTCAAGAGCCCTGGAAGGTTGTGGCTGAGTTACTAGTTCCTAGATCTCTGGACAACTTGGGTAGAGATCGATCTGGTTGATGTTAGTGATTTCCATACCATAGTGGTCGGGCCATTATAGTTGAGGGTTGAGATGGTTTTGCCTCTAGAAGCTTGGTTTGGTTTTTTTTTTTTTGGTTTAATCCATGAGATCACACATTCATGCTTAGAATATGCCACAGGGGTGACTGGATGAAAGAGAGATTTGGTTCAGCCCAATCTATGCTCGAGTGGTACATGGAAGTGCTTGACCTGGTTGGTATTTTCATACATTAATAAGAGTTGTTTTTCTATTTTCATTTACGAATATTTGTAGTGATTATGTTGGTGATATTATGCTGAGTTACCTTACAAGTATAGATAATGACATGATCAACATCGGGTGCCACATAAGTTTCAAGTGGGTGACACAATTTGGTTACAACTGTGAAAAGAATGCCTTTTCGGAGCCCTTAGAAATATTTGACCACTTTGATACAGGACTTACATCCTCACCAAGGCCATGGGAGACAACACTTTGGAGCTCAATATCCTCGCATTCCTTGGCTTGCACCCTGTATTCAATGTGGAATGTCTTCACCCATACTTTCCACCACTGTTAGACGCATGAAACATTGTTGAGCAGTTGACACCAATAGAGCTCAACAAAGACTGCATTGAATAGGTCACAACTGATTGAATCATGGACACATAGATCAAGAACACTAAATATTATAGGATCTAACTGTATCAAGTTGTCAAAGTTGTCAAAGCTGGCCAACTCCTGCACCATTGCAAGTGGCTCACCAAGGACCAAATTCAACAGAAGTTTCCCCATCTCATGGAAGCACTCAATGCAATGGGGACCATTTCTTCTTAAGGGGGGAGGACTTACCCAGGTGGATATTAGTGGCCACCCACCTATTCCACTTGGACATCAAACATTATTTCTTTCAATTTCCTTAATTCTAGCAAAAAATTATATGTTTGGAATTTTTTCAAGTCCTAAACTTCTTGATTTGTTTTTAGGTCCTAAAATATATTTATGGGAAAATAAAGAGACCATAACAGTGCCAAAAATTTATTTCACATGTTATTTTTTGCCCTCCTCATGGAGATCTTTGAAATGAGGTATTATGATAGACAATAAAGATTATATGCCAAAGTTACGACCCTAAGAAATTAGCGGTCCAACTTAATCCAACCTGGCCCAAAACCATTGGCAAATTATCTCCTAGGGTTAGGGTTTCAGACTTCTTGTTTATGATAAAAAGGTCTTTTATCCTCATTGTAACACATTTCAGAAGGCATGTAGCCTTCACATCTCTTCTCAAAGATAAGTTGCCATCGGTCCAGCTAGTTTATTTCTATTTTGCACGTAAACAATTTTTAGTATTTGTTATTTATAAATTGAAATTCAATTTTCTTTGTAGATTTGTCTTTTGTTTAAATATGTATTTTATTTCATTTTTCATAAATTTAGATCAATGGCTCACTCTTGAATATTAAAAAACCATAAAACAACTAAATTTATCAATTAAAATGTAGTCATACTTAAAAACCTCACAAAATTACACATAACAACAACAACAACCACCACCACCACCAACACATTCTAAAACCTCCCCTAGTATTAGATCAAATCATAAACACATAGCCATAAATGATCTTAAAAAAAGAAATGCTATGACTTTGAGATTTAGTTTCTACAATCCTACTCAAATCCTTGAGCAAAATTTCATAGAACAATGATTTGGTACTCCAACCACATAATTGAATGGATATCAAAATAAATCTATTTACTTTTAGATGTTGTTCAAATGATTAGTTCATGCCAAAGGTAAGAAGTAAATACACACAATTTTATTTGATATCTATATGAGTAATATTTCGAGGAAAATATTACAATGGTAATAATAAAGCATAGTTTCATAAGTCATGATGCAGCAAGTACTCAAACTAGAAAATAGGAATTCAAACCAATAGAAAAGTAGAGTAATTGATATCTAGAAACACTCTTGTATTATATGCAATGTTACATAAAGAGAGAAGGCGTTTGCAAAGAAAGCTTTGATATCATGAATATGTTCAAAAGAACATGACAAGAACATAACTATTGTAGACGTTTTTTGCTTTTCCAGGAGAAATGAAATTGACCTATTAGCTCTATTATTTATCAAATATTAAAAAAAAGTCTCCTATACATAAAAATGGAAGAAACTCAATATTAACAAAAAAATAGTTATAATAAGAGCTTCGTCGTAAATCACATAAAAAAGATCTTTGTCTCCGCGTTTCAAACCAACTAGTGTGGTTCATCGTCAGGACAAGTTGAAGACACAGATTCGGCCTAGCATGTTAAATGGACTGAGCAGAGACTGCAACGGCTAAATAACGGCTAAATTTGACTCTGG
>APFE030147914.1:140509-200498 GCA_000404065.3 Pinus taeda
TTTTATTTTTTTTAGATTTTATGAAGTAAGATAAGTTTTATTAGCTTAAAGAATGTATTATTTTTTTGCTTTTACTTATTATATTGAGTTATTTGATAATGGTGTATTGAGTTATTTGATGATGGTGGAGTGGTCCATTAATACTAATATGTTTATTGGACATTAAAATTAATTGATATTTTTTAATATTTTACTTCTATTATCTTAAATAAGAGAGAGAAGTGTATTTAGATTGCCATAGTTTTGTCTAACAAATTATGAAGGTTGGTAACAAGTTATGAAAGTTGGTAACAAATTATGAAGGTTGGTAACAAGTTATGAAAGTTGGTAAAAAGTTGCTAGTGCGAAAATGATTTTGAAAATTTGAAACGATATGAATATGACGAGTCACCAAAAGTTAATAGTGTAACAAAGATTTTAAAATTTTAAAGCTATACAGATAAAAGCGGGTATAACAAAAACGACAAAATCGTTTATACCAAGATATTTTGAGAATTATAAACCACATAAATCATACGGATAAGATTTTCCACTCTTCTTTGAGTGGAATAGTAAAACCATATTTACCATGATCGAACATAGACAAAATGATAAATAGCGAGTAGGTCACCTGAAACAAAGGCGTTACGCAACTTGTATATATAACTTTTAAGCTCACCTAAAGCTACATGGGGACAGCTGCAGTACGTCCCATTTCTCATTCTGTTTTGTCAGTCTTGTTCCAGCCGCACCGTATTGAAGGGATGTGGCGGAAGCCGGAAGGTTTGTTTTAAAACAAATTTTCTCGCGCGAAGACTGTAGAATGTCTTATACTTTTCTGTCGTTATGGAAGGGTAGATAAAACTACATGACTGAAAGGGATGCATCGAAGACAAACTGACTCTCGTGACGATGGTTTCGCGTAATGCTGCAACATTTGACGTAACTATCTTTGTATTTGAATGTTTAACCTCAGATTTTCTAATCGAGAGAGATAGATATACATCCTGATGATATATATACATATATTTTTTGGACCAAGATGGATATACACTGATCAGATCAGAACTATAATAAATTTTGACTTAATGGATGTTACAGCTCAGTCTGGTTCACGTTAAGAAAGTAATTATAAGCCTGCGGTGTAGTGGTTCAAAGAAGTTATGGTTTAAATCATACACAGTATTTTGCAGGATTCAATGGGATATGAACGTGCACGTTGTACTCTGTAGCTTCGCAATCCAGCAGGCGTAGAGCAGCTTTATGAAAAGCTGTATACAATATTTTTTTAAGTGCGCAATGATTGTTGTAATGGGCAGCTTTCACAGAACCAGTCACGTGAACTGGTCATGGCTCCCGCGCCCTTCACAGAAATTAATAAAGAAAGTGTTTATATTTTATTCGATTATTTCGGTATCGTTTATATGGGTAGGCCGGAAGCGTGGGAATATTTTTTGTTGTCCTGTCGGTCAATTTTTTTTTTTTGACTTTTTGGGTTTCTAAAGTATTTTCTTTGTCGTTCAAGTTTATTTTAAATTTTTATAAAAAAAAATTGAATACATTTATTTTATTTGCCGTAATTCAAAGAGACTTCAAAATTGGCCCTAAATCATGGAAATTTCACTGTGGTTTTGATGAAATTTGAGAAATATTTTTGTAAAATTAAGTTATAGTTATCAAGATTCAAAATGTTTGGTGTTTTAGGCGTTTTTGATGTAGTTAAATTTATCTCCATCATCAAAAACGCTATTCAAACACTGCTATTTTTTTGAAAAAAAAAGTCCCAGCTTCTGATGATTTTTTGACATCTCCTAAATTTGTCACTAGTAAACGCCTATTTATTTTAAGCAAGTTCAATAACATATTTTTTTATTGTATAAAGTTATATGTTATTATTAAAAGTTATAATAGATATGTTTTAATAAATTTTAACAATTTTGTTGTCTATATCAATTTGTATGTGTATTTTGAAATAGAGTTTCTAGAATTTTAATTTAGTTACCCATATAAGCTCACTACATCCTACTATAGTACATGAGGGAGATGTTGTCACCTAAAGTTACATTAAAAAAATTAAAAATATGTCCTTTAATTAATGAAAATTAATGAAAAATAAAGAATATGAGGGGGATGTTACATAATTTATGTTAAAAAAATTATAAATATATGTAGGCTAATTAATGAAAAATAAAAAAATATGAAAGACATGTTGACATGTTAAAACAATTTAAAAGTACATATCAGTGAATTAATGAAAAATATAAAATATGAGGGACATGTTGTCATGTAATGTTATGTTTGAAAATTTTAAAAATATATGTCAATTAATTAATGAAATGAAAAATAAAGAATACCGGAAAGATGTTGTCATTACGTTAAAAAAAAAACATATGTCAGTGAAAGAATCATACTGAATATGTTGCTCAATTAAATTTTTTATAACAAGAAACACATAGATACAATTATATTGTTAATGGCAAAACTATATTAAGTAGCGACAAAATTCAAGAAAACAAAAAGAGTATAATTTGTAACCTATAGTAATGAATTGAGATTATTTGTCTGTAACATTTTGCTTGCTTCACACTCTTACTAAATGTAAATCTTATGACAAAACCTTATGAAGTTATTTGCTAAAACATAAAACTAATATTACATGTAAAATGTTATGTGAAATTGGAATACTTACAAAACTAAAATGTTGTTAATGTTGCATGAGATTGAAATACTTACAAAACTAAATATTGTGTGTTTCCTGTAAAATGTTACATGAAATTGGAATTGGAATAGTTACAAAAATAAAATTTTGCTTGAAAAATTCAAGTTGGTGTGAGTTAAATTTCATCAAAGTAAAAAATAATTAGTATATCATAGTTAAAAACTCTTTTGTGTGAGTTAGATTGTCTCAAAGTAAAAAACAACAAGTATTTCTAATATATAAGCCAACATAGATCCATAACTCTAGATCTATAAAGGGCCCAGAGGGATCAAATCTCTCGAGGTCTAAACCTTTCCTAAAGTTTTACACTCAAAAAAGGGGGTTGCACTTTAAAGGGTTTTGATCTCTCTCTCAGCACTTCATAGATCTGACCTTAAGAGAAATCTATGCTAGTTAATAGTTATTAGGTGGATAATAGAGATTTATCATCCAAATAATATTATAAAAACTATTTCCATATAGTATATAAATCATATATTTCTGATTAACAACCTAACATCAATGATTGAAGTTTATTTCCAAAGTAGTTATACATCTTTTTTCGTTTTAATCAAATTTATTAATTAGAAAGTATCATATGAAATGAATTATGGTTTTTTATGCATGTGATATTGATAGGACATGGTATTGGCCCATGATATTATAACAATGCATATTTACAGATTGAGAATATCCATCATAAAGTGGGGATGGGTTTCCATGGTTAAGAATCGTATGTATATAATCATTAACAATAATTATTATTATTTTAAATAATATTATAATTTAGTTAATTTTTATCGTTTTTCTTTTAATTTTAGAAACTTGAGGTGTATGATAAAACTAGCCTAGATCCATCTTACCTTTGGAACTACCAAGGGTCGAGAGGTATCAACTCTCTTGAGATTTAAATATCTCGAGGCTTGGTAAATCAGGCGTTAAGATGGATCTAGGGTGGTTTAATTTCTTCCTTTAAATAGACTATATTCCACATGAATACATTGGTTCTCATAAACTTGGAGTTAAAAAACCACCAGTTTCTTCACCAAGTCCAGTTTAGCTTATCAATTTAGTTTAAATTTAATCTTGTTTCAATGTATAGTTGTTTTTAATTTTTTCTTTATATTTTTGACCAAGTAAAAACGTTTAACATAGTGTTATTTTTGTTTTTGTTAATAAATATAATTATTAAATTTATTTTATATTATTTTTGTGTAATTTGACCATGTCAAAATGTTTACATAACATAACAAGACATGACAACGTCTCTACGATACTAGGCTGAGATTGTCTGGGAAGTACGCGTTTTTATCCATATTTACATGTAATTTGTATGGTTGCACTAGTTTTAAACTAATCATGTACAAGCTTGTTATCCATATAGATTTATTGCCACATTACTATGGGGATTCTGAATTTGTAAATAGGGATTGTTACAACACCATGTGCCAATACCATGGTTTATCAATATCAAATGCCCAAAAATCCATAACTCATTTCATGTCACTTGTTCATATGACATTTTTAATTAATCAATTTAACTAAAAGACGGCGCAACCCAACCTCACGGTCCTATAGTTCTACGTGTCTCAGGTTTAATCGGTGGTCGCCGGATTTAGAATATGGTGGCCTTTCTCCGGTGGTCGCATGCAAAGGTGGTAATGGACGTTGGTTGGTGGCAGCGAGCAATTACTGCCACATTTAATTCCACCCTATGTGCCTCGGGCCTGGCTCCTCCGTGCGTTCTTTGGCAAAATATCCCGGTTCCTTGGTCATTTGAGAGGGTTCTATTATGATGTTGAGATGCTGTGAAGGTTTGGGTCTGTTCTCTGTCTGGTTCTTACCTCGTGGAGTATGGAGGTCTCCGTCCCCTCGTTGAAAGTCACTGTGCATGACCGTAAGTTCTCCGCACGTGGTTCTGGGTTTGCCAATCCTCAATGGGTTGAAACCTCTCTGGTTCTGTTGGCACACTTGCTAGTTAGCGCACATGGTAAGTCCTCTGGTCTCGTCCTGCTATTCTTTGTTGTGGTGTGGTTAAGAAGTCTATGGTCTTGCCTGGTTATTGTCTTCGATTTTTGTTGTGATATCACTGTTGTCGTGTTGTTGCCTCTATTCTGGGTTGGTTGCTCTGCTGTGGTTAATGGGTACCTATAGTCACTATTCTATGCATGGTTTGTTTTGATTTTCGTCGTTCTCGGCTATCAGACAACACATTATCAGGTTTCGGCAGCTTGCAACAGGTAATCTCTCCTTCCTTGATTCAAGTTCGGCTTCCTGTTGGAATTTGTACTAACTAGAATCGCTCCTCTGGTCTCAGTTTCGGTTGTTCGACTTGACTATGCTCCTCGGCTCTCTAGTCCGATTGCTTAGGTGACTAAACATGAAACCCTCTCTATTGTAGCTGTTTAAATGGTTTCTTGGCACTGTACAGGTATTAACACTGTCTGGTTACATTTGCAGGTCACAGCTCGACATGGGCTCGTGGGTCATCTGGTCTCCAGTCCTTCAAGGATGGCGTAACTTGTCGGTAGGCTTTGGGTCTACACTTGTAAACACGCTGCTAATTTCTTCGGCTTTCTGTAGCTTTCATTTTGTGTTTTGTGCTTGCCATGCACTGTCGTTATTCCCCTATGTAATTTTGGTCTTGGCCAACTTGTTCTAGTTAGTCGTTTGTCGACTAGATGTTGGGGTTTCTGTTCTCAAACCCTAGGCCAGGGTCTATCCAATTCTTGGACACGACACTTATGGTTTTGTCAACAGTTACGCTTTGTAATTATGTGTTGGTCAATTTCAATGAGAATTGGTCTATAATGTTATTGTATTACACAGAAATTACGAGGAGTCGTTTGTTTTGAGAGAATCACCTTTCCCTGTAGGTTGCTTCTCGACTTTGGTACTCGGTTCTGTTTGCTCCTAGGTCTCTGGTTGTGACACACTTCTTAAACTTAGTCTCTTCACGCCGGTCTTCCGCTTGTAACAGCACAGTTAATTAGTTTCATTGTAACATCTTCATTTGACGAGAATATAAGAAGTAACGTGACCTCACCGTGGCTTTCCTCTGTTTGTCAATACTATTAGTTTCAATTCATTAAGTAGAAAGAAAATATTCTTCAGCAGACAGACAATGTATACAAATAAATGACTTTTCTGAAATATATCTATTTCTTTAATTTGATATTGTGAAATTGCAGAACCCCACTTTGGTCTTACATCGCTCCTTTTATATGTTGTGATTACAGTTAATTTAAACTATCACTATTTGTTAGTTGAACAAAAATACTTTCTTGAGTAACCACAGTTTAGTTGTTAATTACAAGATCTGTTTTTGGACAATTTTGTCTTTTTTCTAATTTAACAAATCAATTCCTAACTGACACTTATTGCTATTAAACTTATAATGACCCTAACTGACACTTAACATTGACTTTTAGTAATTAAAGTAAAATAGATAGACTGTCTGTCTTATGACTTCTTAAACTAGAAAATAAAAGAAAACATTCCAGATACTTGTCAACCTTCCAACCTGGTGAGAATTCACCCGGTCATGGTGAGCTAGATGCTCTCGCATCAGGCTCCCGAGGAAAAAAGAAATCATGGCTCCAGTCCATGAGCTTCTCAACTGAAGTTCCTATCTATTCAATCTGCCTGGCATCAAGCCATGAACTATCCTCAATAGGATAGTTCTTCCACTTGACCAGGTACTGCATATACTCCTTCCACCGAGTTCATTTAACCACCTGAGTGTCGAGAATGCTTTCGATCTCAGGAGGTTGAACGTAAGGCATTTGTCTCTTCCAAGTTTCCTCGTCTTCCTGGGTACTCTGTGTAGGTCACGTGGTTCCATCTTCTTCCTTTCTCTCTGGGTAAACCATGTATAGGAACAGGTCTACTACGTTGAAGATAGGTGAAATGCCTATTTCGGGTGGTAGTTGTATCTCTCAGGCATTCGCTGAAAATTTCCAAAGAATTTTACAAGGTCCTATCTTTTTATATTTCAATTTATTGTACGTACCCTTGGGAAAGCACTCTTTGCATAAATGCGCGAGGACTTCGTCCCCCACATCAAACTGTGCTTCCCTTCTCTTCAAGTCTGCATGTTGTTTGTACTTTAAGCTGCTGTCCTGTAACTTCATCTTTACCTATTCATGCAAATCCCTCATCGCGTTAGTGAAATCTTCCCCGTCTGCTCTTTGCCTTTCCTGTAATCCAAGGTCTCACAGTTCATGCATTCCGCTTGGATGCATGCCATACAGGATCTGAAATAGGTTGAAATCTGTGCTACGGCTAGGTGAGTCATTGTAAGCAAACTTTGCCTGTGCTAGCGCTCCATCCCACATCCACGAATTCTCCCCGACCAAGCTACATAATAGGTTTCCCAAACTCATGTTTACAGCTTCTGTCTGCCCGTCGGTTTGCGGGTGATATACAGAACTATAACTTAGTTGTGTGTCCATTCATTTCCACAAGGTATGCCAAAAGTGTCTTGTGAACTTCACGTCCCTATCCAAAAGGATAGATTTGGGCAATCAATGTAACCTGACAATCTCATTGAAAAACAAATGGGCCACATGTGTGGCATCACTGGTTTTTCTGCACGGGATAAAATGTGCCATCTTTGAGAATCTGTCAACCACTACCATTACCGAGTCATATCCTCACTGCGTCTTGGGTAGACCTAAGATGAAGTCCAAACTAACTGAGTCCCGAGGTCTGCCTGGAATAGGGAATGGTGTATACAGTCCTATGTTTTGACTGTGACCCTTTGCTAACTGGCACACTTTGCATCTGGCCACAAACTGTTGCACATCTCTCCACATCTTTGGCCAAAAATAAAAATGACTAAGTTGCTTGAGGGTTTTATCCATGCCGAAGTGCTTGGCCAAACCTCCACTATGCTTCTCGCGAATAATGTTCTCCCTCATCGAGCAGTCAGGTATGCACAGCTGTCCTCCCTTAAACAACAATTTTTCCTGTAGATTGTAGTCCAACAAAGGATTGTTGTCTCTCACTAAAAGGTTATGGCATGCCTCATAGGCTTCTTTAAAATCTGCATCTATTTCGTACAAGTCCCGTAAGTGCTCAAAACCCAGCACCTGCACAGTGCTTTCCTACAGAAGTAGAGCTTTCCTACTAAGCGCATCCGCTACCTTGTTTGCTTTCCCGCTAATATGCTTCAATACAAAATTGAAACTCTGTAAATACTCTACCCATTTGGTGTGTCTGTGGTTGAGTTTGTGCTGCTGCATTACATACTGTAGTGCAGAATTATCTGAATACAACACAAATTCATTTCCCAATAAATAATGCCTCCAGTGTTTTAATGTTTGTACCACAGCATAGAACTCCTTATCATACGATGAGTATTTCTGTCTCCTCTCATTCAGTTTCTCGCTAAAGAACCCTACAGGCTTATCCTCCTGACTGAGTACAACCCCTATTGTTGTCCTGCTGGCATCACAGCGAACTTGAAACAACTTCAGGAAATCTGGTAGTCTCAAGATCAGCCGCTCAGTAATCTTCCTCTTCAATAACTAGAAACTTCTCTCTGCTGATTCTGTCCACCAAAAAGGTTGACTGGCCTTTTTAATAGTATCCAGCATTGGCGCACAAATCTCGCTGAAATTCCTTATGAACTTTCGATAAAAGCTTACTAACCCATGAAAGCTATGTACCTCAAACAAGTTTTTCGGAGATGGCCAATTCACTATTGTTGTCACCTTCTCCGGATCCATCTTCAGTTCATTCTCTACTACTACAAACCCCAAATAAATCAATTCCCTCTGCAGAAAAGTACATTTCTTCAAATTTATTAACAGTTTATTATGTTATAATTTCTCCAGGAACTTACGCACATGCTGTAGGTGTTCTTCTCTTGTCATGCTAAAAATAAGGATGTCATCCAAGTAAACTATTACGAACTTCCCAATATACTCCTTTAGCATCTCATTCATTAACCTCATGAATGTGTTGGGCGCATTGCTCAGCCCATAGGGTATGACCAGCCATTCGTACATCCCCTCATTCGTCTTAAAGACTATCTTCCATTCGTCATCCTCTCGTATCCGAATCTGATGGTACCTGCTTTTTAAATCTATCTTCGAGAAATAAGTTGCCCTGCTTAAACAATCCATCATATCATCCATTCGTGGCAATGGGAATCTGTACCGGATGGTGATTTTATTGATGGGTCTTGAGTCGGTCCACATCCACCATTCTCCTCCCTTCTTGGGAGCGAGGACTGTTAGAACAGCACAAGGGCTTAAGCTCTCCCTTATCAAGCCCTTGTCCAACAACTCTTGCACTTGCTTCCTAATTTCTTCATTGTCCTTAGGGCTCATTCAATATGCCGCTTTGTTTGGCAAACTGGCTATGGGTATGAATTAAATGTGATGACTAATGCTCTGCTTGGGGGGTAACTTGTATAGCAAGTCATCTACAACTATGTCTGCAAACTTCTCCAACATTTGTTGAATCTCTATCGGCACGTCTGATATTTCTGTATGCAGCAGGACTATCCTTGCTTTCTTTAGCACCGCATAACCTACCTCACTGTCCTCCACCTTTTCTAAAAATTGTTTTCCGCTGACCAACAACATTCTTGGTTCACTGGTCTCTGCTATCCCTTCTTCTTTGACGGTTACAAGCATATGCTTGATTCCATCCTTCTCAAATTTATAACAGTTCGTCAATCCATCATGGACCACTTTCCTATTGTACTGCCAAGGCCTACCCAGTAGTATGCGACATACATCCATTAGCATGATGTCACAAACAACTTTGTCCTTGTATCTGCCTATCTGAAACTCAACCTCACTCTGTTCATCCACCAACAATTGATGGCCCTTTTGTAGCCACGAAACTCTGTAGGGGTTAGGATGCTTCGAGTGTTTTAACTCCAATTTTTCCACCATCTCTGTGGACACTAAATTGTCAATACTACCACTGTCTATAATTAATTTACAGCACTTACCTCGCGATTTACAAACTGTTCTGAACAAAGCCTTACGCTGCGTCTGGTCAGTGATCTCTTTGACTGGTTTCAACAGCACCTCGTGTAGCACCAAAGATTCTCCCATCTCTGGAGCATTCTCTGCTTCTTGGGGAGGTGTTGCTGCCTCTTTTGGTTGTGCCACGTATGCACTCCTGCTGTCCAACTTGTTCTGCTTCCAGACACTCAAACAATATATGGCCCCATTTATGACACCGATAACATTGGTAACCAGCCCCTCTTCCTCGGCCATTACCTCTGCCCTGCTGGGATGACGTTCCACTTCTTGCACTATCACCTCTATCAGCTAATCCAAAAGCTCTGGAACTGCTACCTTCCTCATTATTACTAGCAGTTCGCCCTCTTGCATAGGACTGGCCTCTCCCTCTATTGGCTCCTTGTCCTCTCCAAGCATTCTATCTTCTTGTGATTTTCTCCTCAGCCTTCATCGCACTCTGATATGCTTCCTTAGTGTTATTCGATGACAAAATACTGATTTCATCCAAAATATCCAATCTTAATCCATTAACATACCTAGCTGTCCTTTCTGTTGTATCTTTTGTATCTCTGGCCCACAAATTCACTCTATAGAACTCCTATGTATATTCCCTTACCGTCAGTCTTTTCTGCCTCAGATTCTGCACCTGCTTGTGCAGCGCAATCTAATAGTCCCTTGGAAGAAATCTGGATTTTAACTTGGCCACCATCCTTGACCAGGTTTTGATTGGCATTTTGTTCAATCGTTTCCTCTTGTTCTGGGCATTGTACCACCATAGGGCCGCGTGTCCTTTCAATTCTGTTGCAGCGAACCAAACTCTGTGGTCCTCGTTGATTTCCTCGCACTCGAAGTACTTATCCATCTCACTAATCCAATCCAGTAAGACTTCGATAGGTAGGCCGCCATCATACGTTGGGAGTTCTGGCTTGGGTTTACTACTTGCTACTAGTACAAACCTCAATAATCTCACTTCTATAGATTCCTCTTCTTGTCCATCCAATGCTGCTTCAGGTTCTTCCTCACTCTCATCACCTATCGTCGGGTCTCTTCACCTACCTTCCTCTACTTCCTCCAAACGAGCAGCAAGAATTCGAATCTCCTCTCTCAACCCTTCATCTTCCAATTTGCGAGCACCTATGCCACCTCGGCCATGACCTCGTCGCCCTACTTCCATATCTTCAGTCAACTTAATTTGCTTTGATACCACTCTGACACAACCCAGGCTCATGGTCCCATAGTTCTACGTGTCTCAGGTTTAATCGATGGTCGTCGAATTTATAATATGGTGGTATTTCTCCGGTGGTTGCATGCAAAGGTGGTAATGGACGTTGGTTGGTGGCTACGAGCAATTACTATTGCATTTACTTCCACCCTATGTGCCTTGGGCCTAGCTCCTCTACGCGTTCTTTTACAAAATATCTCAGTTCCTTGGTCATTCGAGAGGGTTCTATTCTACTGTTCAGATGTTGTGAGGGTTTGGGTGTGTTCTCTGTCTGGTTCTTACCTTGTGGAGTATGGAGGTCTCTGTCCCCTCGTTCAAAGTCACTGTAAATGACCGTAAGTTCTCCTCACCTCGTTCTGGGTTTGCCAATCTTCAATGGGTTGAAACCTCTCCAGTTCTGTTGGCACACTCACTGGTTAGCGCACACTGTAAGTCCTCTGGTCTCGTCCTGCTATTCTTTATTGTGGTGTGGTTAAGAAGTCTATGGTCTTGCCTGGTTATTGTCTTCAATTCTTGTTGTTCTATCATCATTGTCGTGTTGTTGCCTATGTTCTGGGTTGGTCGCTCTGCTGTGGTTAATGGGTACCTATAGTCACCGTTCTGTGCATGGTTTGTTTTAATTTCCGTCTTTCTCAGCTCTCAGGCAACACATTATCAGGTTTCGGCGGCTTGCAATAGGTAATCTCTCCTTCCTTGATTCAATTTCGGCTTCTTGTTGGAATTTGTACTAACTAGAATCGCTCCTCTGGTCTCAGTTTTGGTTGTTCGACATGACTCTGCTCCTCGGCTCTCCAGTCTGCTTTCTCAGGTGACTAAACATGAAACCATCTCGTTCTGTAGTTGTTTAAATGGTTTCTTAGCAATGTACAGGTATTAACACTGTCCGGATGTATTTGCAGGTCACAGCTTGACCTGGGCTCGTGGGTCCTCTGGTCTCTAGTCCTTCAAGGATGGTGTAACTTGTCAGTAGGCTCTAGCTCTACACTTTTCAACACACTGCTAATTTCTTGGGCTTTCTTTAGCTTTCGTTTTGTGGTTTCTGCTTGCCATTCACTGTCGTTATTCCCCTGTGTAGTTTTGGTCTTAGCCAACTTGTTCTAGTTAGTCGTTTGTCGACTGGATGTTGGGGTTTTTGTTCTCAAACCCTAGGCTAGGGTCTGTCCAATTCTTGGACGCGACACTTGTGGGTTTGTCAGCGGTTACGTTTTGTAATTATGGGTTGGTCGATTTCAATGAGAATTGGTCTATACTGTTATTGTATTACACAGAAATTACGAGGAGTCGTTTGTTTTGAGAGAATTACCTTTCTGTGTAGGTTGCTTCTCCGCTTTGGTACTCGGTTTTGTTTGCTCCTGGGTCTTTGGTTGTGACACACTTCTTAAACTGAGTCTCTTCACGTCGGTCTTTCGCTTGTAATAGCATAGTTAATTAGTTTCGTTGTAGCCTGTTCATTTGACGAGAATATAAGAAGTAACGTGACCTCACCGTGGCTTTCCTCTGTTTGTCAATACTATTAGTTTCAATTCATTAAGTAGAAGGAAAATTATTCTTCAGTAGACAGACAATGTATACAGATAAATGACTTTTTTGAAATAGATCTGTTTCTTTAATTTGATATTGTGAAATTACAGAACCTCACTTTGGTCTTACATCGCTCCTTTTATATGTTTTGATTACAGTTAATTTAAATTGTCACTGTTTGTCAGTTGAGCAGAAATAGTTTCTTGAGTAACCACAGTTTAGTTGTTATTTACAAGATCTGCTTGTGGACAATTTTGTCTTTTTTTTCTAATTTAACAGATCAATTACTAATTGACACTTATTGTTATTAAACTTATAATGACCCTAACTGACACTTAACTTTGACTTTTAGTAATTAAAGTAAAATAAACGGACCATGTGTCTTATGACTTCTCAAACTAGAAAATAAAAGAAAACTTTCTAGATACGTGTCAACCTTCCAACCTGGCCAAACTTCACCCGGTCATGGTGAGCTAGATGTTCCTGCATCAAAAGAGCAAAAAGGGTATAACTACTTTCAAAACAAAATTCAACCTTTGATTTTTTTATAATATTGTACAATATTCCATGAATGTGAAATCCCTATCATCCACTTAATAATTATTGATAACTAAATTAAAATTATGGAAGCCTTATTCCAAAATAGGCATACTTATTCACATAATTATAAATGAACTTGTCTCGCAAGCAACAATTTCGCTTGGATGATGATTTCTTCATCCAAATATGGAATTTTTTATTAAAAAAAATGAAACTAGGAGTGTTTGAATCATGCTTTTAAAGGCGGAAATGAATTTCGTAGTCTCAAATCATGCTTGAAAGAACCATTATTTTCTTATTAAAATTGTCACCCATTTACACTACTTTATTATAATAAATATTGTATTTCAATATACAAATGTTAATAAAAAGACTATTATAGATCCATCTTAATCACCAAGAGGGAGCAAATATTTTGGGGTATAAATATTTTTATAATGCAAAACTGGAAAAGAAATATTTGTAGCTAGAGAGATTTGGTCCCCTGCCATGATTCATCCATGGTTATGCTTATATATATATATATATATATTATATATATATATATATCTATATCTATATAATATTATATATATATATATATATATATATATATAATTGTTATTTACACCTGAATATATGTTTGGTACATGAATTGTGTAGACTACACAACTTTAACCTCTCATTGCTAACTTTTATACAAAGTTGACAAAAAATTATACATGAAAAAGGGGTCAAAATATAGAATAGTGAGACTACATGAATTTTTTTAACCATAATATTTTATTTTTTCAATTATTTTATATAACACAACTTTTTTTTGTTTAACCCTCTCCTCTCTCTATATATGAGATTGAAATATTTTATCATAGTCAACGTTAAAATATTTTTGTTTTCTATTTTATACTTTCTTTCTCTTTATACATATATACATGAAATTGTGATGGGGGAGCACTCAGCAATAAAGCAAACAAAGGCAAGCAAACGTGGACCAGAGGATCAGAACAAAAGAAAAGCGTGATTTAAAGGAGAAAAATAGATTTAAAAAGGATAAAGCAGATTTAAAGCGTGCATGCATGAAGCTTTTGTGGAGAAAATCAGGAGAAGATAAGATTGATCATTCCTAAAATTCTTATATATATGTCATGTGATAGGATGTGAGATATATATTTTGTGAAGAAAATTGTGAGTGGGCAAGATGTAGCCCAACGTGAATTCGGTTTTAAGGCTGAAAGGCCTTAATTTTGTAACTGTTTTATATAAATTATGAAAACTTGTTCGAGTGTTATTGTATATGCATGTGTTGTGAGCTTGTCTATCACCATCGATCATTTCAGGGTCGATGGCGATCTATATATATTGTTTATGTGTTATATGTGATTGTTTTGTTGATGGCAGATATATATATTGTTTATGTGTTATATGTGATTGTTCTGTTGATGGCGAAATTTATTAAACTGCGTGATAAATTGTTACCGAGTTTGGCTGGAAAATGAAGATCCACATTTTAAAAGTTAAATCGCTTCCGTTTAGGCTTGTGGGCCCATAACGCACAGGTCGAGGATCAAGATTTTTTAAAGGAATTGGGATTTTGGGCGATCCCCAATTTCTCAGTTTCATCAGTAGGTATCAAAGCAGTAAAAGATTCTGCGGAACGAGGAACGAGGTACAGTTGTGTTAAAGATGGAGAGTTTATGGTCTTGCTATTGTGCAGATGGTGGCAGCAGAAGGAGAGAAGATTTGTAGCAACCTAGAGGATGCCAAAAGACCAAGTGCGGAGGGCTTGGTGAGGTATCATGTAACAGAGAAGGCTGTTACTGCAGAGGTTGGTTGCACTGAAGGAATGCAGTGGATAAAATTGCTATTATGAAGACCAGAAGCATATGACCAGGACGCCATAAATTTTTGTC
The DNA here is from genome assembly GCA_000404065.3 of Pinus taeda. Taxonomy (NCBI): domain Eukaryota; kingdom Viridiplantae; phylum Streptophyta; class Pinopsida; order Pinales; family Pinaceae; genus Pinus; species Pinus taeda. Next base: position 155,345 of record APFE030147914.1, read on the forward strand.
ATAAATTTTTGTGCCCAGGCAGTCTGATGCAGGAGTACTCAGCAATAAAGCAAACAAAGGCAAGCAAACATGGACCAGAGGACCAGAATGAAAGAAAAGCATGATTTAAAGGAGAAAAATAGATTTAAAAAGGATAAAGAAGATTTAAAGTGTGCATGCATGAAGCTTTTGTGGAGAAAATCAGGAGAAGATAAGATTGATCATTCCTAAAATTCTTATATATATGTAATGTGATAGGTTGTGAGATATATCTTTTGTGAAGAAAATTGTGAGTGGGAAAGATGCAGCCCAGCGTGAATTCGGTTTTAAGGCTGAAAGGCCTTAATTTTGTAACTGTTTTATATAAATTATGAAAACCTGTTCGAGTGTTATTGTATATGCATGTGTTGTGAGCTTGTCTATCACCATAGATCATTTCAGGGTCGATGGCGATCTATATATATTGTTTATGTGTTATATGTGATTGTTCTGTTGATGGCGGATATATATATATATATTGTTTATGTGTTATATGTGATTGTTCTGTTGATGGCGGAATTTATTAAACTGCGTGATAAATTGTTACCCAGTTTGGCTGGAGAATGAAGATCCACGTTTCAAAAGTTAAATCGCTTTTGTTTATGCTTGTGGGCCCATAACCCACAGGTCGAGGATCAAGATTTTTTAAAGGAATTGGGATTTTGGGCGATCCCCAATTTCTCAGTTTCATCAAATTGATCTTGAAATAAATTAGTTGGTATAAATACTCAAATGGTCTGTTTAAGTGTTGTATAAAAATATTTTTTTTTAAGCTATAAGAATTATACATCTTCTTCACACTCAAAAGTGAAAATATAAGATTTTTTTACTTTTAATTATTTTATCTCCATAAAATGCATATATAAGTATGTTATATGGACATTGACATATTTTATTTTTGGTTGAAAGTGAAAGAAATATTTTTAATGGATTTTTTTCATCCCAACTACATATATTCTTTTTTTTTTTAAATTATAGATAACATTAGTTTTCCTATTTACAGAATATTTTACTTTTATTTTAAAAGGGACACATGTCAACTCCACATTGAGCACATACAAAATCTCACATTGTCCTCATAGTGGAATGTGTCTCTTCATGTTAGGGCTTGTGTTTGAGCCAAATAAAAGTGATCCTCCATTTTGGTAGACCTTCATCCAACAACTTGGAACATTATTTCATGGACATGGATCTTAGGTGATCATGAACCACATAGAAAAAATAAATGTTATTGGACAATAATATAAATTTAAAATATGAATACTAAATCTCAGAATATAAAAGAAAGAGAAAAATATATAATGATTATTAAAAATACAAAATAAATATGATTTAGAATTAATAATTAATAAATAGGTTATTAAAAAATTATAATGATTTTTTTTCGAGTAAATTAATTAGTTATATTTAAGTGAATATGTGTCTATTTTAAGCAGGTTTTGAAAATTTTAACTAACATAAACAAATTATTAGTGTGAATAAGATTCAACCTAACAAAAATTATAAAATGAATTATTAATAATAGTCACAAAATTAAAAGTTAGAAATTTATTTAAGAAGTTTATGTGTTTTTCTACCTTCTTTTATATTAAATTATTAGTCCGTTTATTTCTATTAATTCAGTGTCATTTTTGTATATAATTTTTATAGATTTTTTCAATAAATTATAATTTCTTGAAAGATTGATTTCGTCATTTCTTCGATGTGTCCTAGAGGAAAAAGAAATTTAATGGAAAAATAATAAACCTTGAATAGATTTACTTTTATCTTTAATATGTGTGGACCCAGATTTTGAAACGACCAACTTAAACAGTGAATGTCTGATTTTTTTTTTTTTTTTTTTTTTTTTTTTTTTTTTTTTTTTTTTTTTTTTTACAGCAATTACAACCGAAAACCAGACACATTAAGATTTCAATTTAACCCACACATACATTATTGATGTTCATTCACGAAATAACACCACATTTATATGCTTTAAATTTAACATCAAGAATTAAGAAATACACGTGTACCGTCCACCGAAGAGGCACGATTTCGCTTGATCTGTTGTCGCGGGTAATTCCTTGTTGCTGGTCCGTCTGCGAGTATTTGATGCCGCACTTGATCCGTCGAGACCCACTGGTTAACCTCCCAACCTACTCCTTGGGTACTCTTCTTCCCCGCAGACCCCCGAGCTGCAATGGGGTTGTACAATGGAGGAAGAGTCTAGCTGGCAGAGGAGAGCAACCGTAGCTCACGAGTCCCCTCTTTAAAACCCTCAGCCTCACCAAACTTACTATAGCTTCGTAGTCACTGCCTTCACAAAATATCATCCATCCAACAATAGGGCTCCCAAAAGTCCCTTGTACCATGGCCTGCCCCTTCTTTTATAAGATTTCTCATAGATGACACTTGGCATGTCATGCATAATTATAATATTTTTTTTTCTTGTTAATAGCTTGATTATTCACCCACCCATGTGTCATTCTCTCATCAAGGGTCACCCAAAATTATTTACTTATCTTTTTTAATTAAAACTAATATTTCCCACATCTCACAAGATTCCTATTTCTACTCCTAGATGTCTCTTTATTCCCCCCTTTTATTCCTTAAATTTAGTTTATTACTTAGAGTCAATTAAGGAGTTAAGATTTTATTCCCAATCTACTTCCTAAATTAACTCAGGTTATCTCTTAGAGGAATATTCTTATGCTGGTTGATGCCACATGGAGCTTCCCTATATTTCTCTAAATTTAATTTATTTTTCTTATTTTAACTCACCTTCCTCTTTTATTAATTAAGTTTACTTGGTTTAGGATTAATCTTTATCCTTACAATATGTTTGTCTTCCCCTTTTTTCTAAACCATCTTATTTACCTAGCAATTTCCAACATGGGGAGGGTAGAATTTTTAAGGTACTCTACCTATTTTTTTTTTTTTTCCTATGATCCTCCTTATTCCAAGTTTTATTTTTGATTTAATTTCCTTGGTTTATAATCATCACTTTTCCCTTGGAGTAATTTTACCTAGTTTTCTTTCCTTACCTATTTTTATTTATTATTATTTATTTATTTATTTATTTTAATGATTCCAAGGGTGCCAAGTTTGGTTGTGCCCTTCAGGAACTTCCCTCGAAGTTCCAAGGGTGCCACATCTAACAGTTTAATTGTGATGCCAAGGGTGCCAAGTTGTCGTTGTCCTTCAAGGAATGTTCCTTGAATTCAAGGGTGCACACCACTTGCCCTTCAACGCATTCCAGTGACACGAGGAAACTCGCGTGCAACGTCATAAGACCTCCGATCGTCCTTCTCAGTTGCCTACCTATAGTCGAGCTAATGGGGCCGGGATCAAGGAATCGCCTTGATGCGCGCCCCCCCAGTAGGTCCTCATGGCGACACGACTTGAGGACCTACCCTCATGGCAATCGTGATCATCTCAAGGCGAAGGATTGTTTCAACTCTCCAGCCCAAGTCACGGCGGGATGCTAGTGTGAGATCAGGAACTCTGTCCCACCCCTCCCATGTAGTTCCATACACCTGTACAACCCCATCACCCATATGTGAGTCATTCGGTTAAGCAACAAATCTGTGCCTGCAACCACTAACATATCATCGGCATATAGTTAAACATATATGGTAGATTTCAAGATCGATTTAGACTTTAAAACAATATGAATCTCATCAAACCAGGTGTCATCGACCTGTCATAGGTGAGCGCCTCTGCTAGTTTCCTGCCATACTCAAAATCATTAGCCACAAGTTTTCTCACTGTTAGTCATTATCATAATAGCATCATTAATGATTCTTGGTCATTCACATCATTTTCCATCATAAGCATGAACTAATTGAAGTAGGTAGCAGAGGGTACACATCCCTCATGGCTATCATCATTTATCATAAATGGAAACATACATATTACTTAAGCCATCAACATCATAACATCATGGAAATGTACCTATCTATCCAATTTATCATCATTATACTATTAGTAGGGCGCATACATATTCTTTACTACCCTCATCATAGTTTCATCTACTTAACTATTTAAATGGTGCAATCATCAGAATACTGTCAGATAAGATATACAATCATTCATGCTATCATAATATCAATGGAAAGTAAAACCTCATAATCATGAATATCTCAAATGCTGATAATAGTGTCATGAGTCTGGATCCTCAACCTAAGGTCCTCAAAGAATAAAGTGTGGGCCTTAAGGCTAAATAAATGTTTGCGTCAAATCACAGTCAGTCAACTAGAGCGGGCACTACATATTTTAAAATGAAAAAATTAATTTTGTTAATAAATACTACACTCACACTAAAGCTATTATGCCTATCACGGTTAATGCTCTATTCAAATTCTTTACCTAAGCAATTGGGAATGAGACGTGTAAAAGATATTTATACAATTATGGTGAAAACAACTTTTAAGCCCTGATTTTTAAAAATGATTTCCAACTCCGCATGGTGTTTTGTGCCGAGCTCCTTTGGAACCTGGTATCCCATAAGACCTCCTTAATCGTTTAAATGGAGTCATCTTCAATTACAGTAATGATAAAGTAACAACCATTTGCATAATGGCTTGGGTTATTGGTGGAAATAGAGTAACAACCATTTGCATAATGGCTTGGGTTATTGGTGGAAATAGCTTGAAGAGATGAATTATACCAAGCGTGTAATTATTTTATGCCTCTTGAATTCGATTTACATACAACGTTATCATCATTTTGCTTTGTAAATTTACGATTAAGGATTAACCTTTAATTCTATTTAATTTTTCCAAATCCGTTTTTAAATTCTCCTTCTTCAGACTTTTCCCTAATTTCGTGAGAAATGGTCACTCCAAATCTATAAACTTGATCAATATCAACGATGCCGGTTCTAGAACTATGCACCAATTGCCACTCTGGCACAACACTTCTTACAACACTTCTTCTGCTCTGCATAGTTTTTCAGGGAAATCTTTTTTAAGAAGTTGTATATTACATTATAGTACAATTATATTACAATAAGATAATTTGTATATATGTTACAGACAGCAACACAACTTAATATATAATGTGTGTTTCCAACGAGAGTAGAGAAAACAATATTGCACTGTCCTAACCACCCAAGACAACAACGAGGCTATAATACATATGACGTTATGCATTGGAAAATATTTGAGGTTTCTTGGTAGGTAAGTCTATGTAATCAACACAAATTACGACAAACATGAGAAATCAAGGCATATTCGAAGAGATTATAGGAATGGATTATACTGAAAGGTGGATCGTTATACTTTCGAGTATAGGACTTTCAATTGGTTCAACATTTACTGTACTATATTCCACACAAGTTGTCAACCATCTTTTGCTAATGTCAATGGTTCAGTTGCGCACTGTTATAAATTTAAATCATATTTCGAATGTTAGAATGTGGTCAGCAGGGATGGAATTTTTTTGGGTAAATTGCTTGTTATTTTGTAATGTCAGAATTTGGACACTCTGGATGGAATTTGATGGGTAATTACTTGTTATTTTGTAAAATTATTACGATTTTTTAGTTGAAATTATAAAAATGGGTGAGGAAAGCGTGAAAATCCACAAATTTGACTAGTAAATCTGTTTTGAAATTCCAACATTAGTAGCTAGGACTAAATTTGTCTTTTTCTATGTTTTTCTTATACACAGGACTATATATTTAATAGCATAGCATTAAGTAAAAGGCAAAGCTTAAATGACTTTTAATTAATAATATGTATAAGATACTTATCTTTGTAATTATGTCTTATCAATATTTTTAGAGTTATAACTTTATTAATATATTACTAAGTATATATTACTAAGCATATTGTTTTAGTTTTGGAATTATAATTTTATTAATGTATTACTAAGTATATGTTATTCATTGGATTTTACAACTATATTGTCTTAGTGCATTAATAGAACTATAATTTCAAAAATATAGATTATCTTAATTATCATCAAACTCAAAGTGATTCTTTAGAATAAAAAAATGATATTAGGTTAAAAAATTTTAAAATAAAAATTATTAAAAATGATTCTTTAAGATAAAGAAGGGGCAAAATTGAGCTGAGACTTTGGTCTCAAAATCTTCGATAAACAAGTTAGCAACAATAAGAGAAAGAGGGGAACCCATCACAAACACCACTTTGAATAAAAAAATGATATTAGGTTAAAAATTAGAAATAAAAATTATAAAAAAGATTTTTAAGATAAAGAAGAGATATTAAGTTAAAAATTTAAAAGAAAAAATATCATTACTTTCAATTTTTAGGAAGAAAAATGGTGAAAAAAAAAGTATTTGCAGTGTGTAGAAGAATGCATGTGCAACAAAAATGATCAGTGTGCAAGAAAATATCATCTAGTAAGCTTAATCCATACAACGTAAAAGTCAAAGATCCCTTCAGCAAAAATCACTTGTGGCTAGGCATGTTTGATACCACTGAGGGGGCAACCAACGAATATGACAAGGCTGCGAGATATTTGAGAGGACCCCCTTCCCCACATTAGGACATAGGTATGGCTTAGCATCAACATTCTTAGCCTTCTTGTGACTTAGTGTTAGCATGCAAGTCATTATGGAGGTTGCAGGGCCATGCCACATTGTTACCAAACTCACACAACGTAGTTTTTATTATAATTAGTTATTAGTTTGTTCATTCATTCACGTTAAATTTACATTATTGAGTTGATTGGTTCATTATAAAGCCTAATATTTTTTTAATTAAAATTGAAATTTAATTATTCAATAAAATAAATAAAAAAAAAATTATATAAACATTTAAATTAATTCTATTCATAGAAAATTACACGTAAACAAATAAATTTTCTCAAATTAAATCGATATATTTACTATACATTTATATTAATTCTAAAGCATTTTAATAAAATTATATTATTTATTCATACTCTACTAACTATTAAAAAATATATTTTCTTTATTAAATATAAGACACTTATATTATTTTATTTTTAATAAGTTGGTTTTTGAACAATCCATTTTTTCCTTTTTTAACCTAGACATTTCAATTGTTTTGAAGTAACAAAGTTCTATGAACAAAAATTTATAAACAAGTCTTATTAAAACGCAATTTCCAAATATATTATGGATGAATGTGCATCACAAACTCACATACATTCGGATGCCCTCGCAACCTATAGACCATGTAAATCCCAATTGACTGAAATATTATATTCCACGGTATAGCTCAATCTAAATATTGAGGAGCCTTAAATTTTGTATATTTAAATTGTCATATCAAAATAATTGCGTCTCTCGACTATAAATAGCAATCTGCCGTTATGTTGGTTTGTATAAATAGCAATCTTCCGCACATTGTGCTTTGAATCCCGTGTTAAGTTGGTTTGCAGGTTAGGTTTGACCAATGTCACATCCAGCTCGTATTAAATTTAATTTTTTTTGGCACAACATTTTAGTGATAGTATTAAGTTAATAAATTGAGTGGTTTAATGGTTAAGAGTATTAAGTTCAAAGGGTAGCGTTTATATGTCTTCGTAAATATAGCAATCAAATCACTTCGCAAAAGTAAGTCTCTTATCTTATAAACAAAAAAATCTCATACACTAATATAATGTCTAAACTTTAACCATAACTTTAAAATTAAATAATAATAATAATTAAGATTGAAACAATAACAACAAAGAAACATAAAATGGTGCATTTGTTCATGTTAATCATAACAACAATATAACATGCAAAGGTTCAAAGAATACTATTACTTTTTGGGAAAAATCTATCTTGCAATTTCTCACAATCAATGAAAAACCAAGGTTTTAAACTCACAATTTCGTTCGAATCTTATCAAGAACACGGATTGATGCGTGGGTGTAGTTATATATATTTATTAATGAGCTGGATTGTATATGTTTATTATTAGATAATATATTTAGGTTTTTTTGGATGATATCAAATTTATCTAATCTTAAATAACTTTTGCTAAAAAAACTATTTGAATTTAGGTTTTTTTTGGATGATATCAAATTTATCTAATCTTAAATAACTTTTGCTTAAAAAAACTATTTGATTTCTGCAGTAAATCTATCTAAATAATTTTTTCCCGCACATAGATTATTAGTGTTCATTGGTGGGCACACGCGTTTCCCACGTATCCTTTCCTCCCCATATTCCCCTTTTGCACACCTTCATTCTTTTTTTTCATAAAAATTTGTAAGCAATAATATTTATTTTCTAAATTCCTAACTTAATATCACCTCCCCATCCCATGAAATCACTTTGAGTTTTATGATAATTACAAAGGTAGATACACTTCAAGAGCCACATTAACCATTGGGAAACAACGGTTTAACAACAACAACAACGTACAATTCTTAGAGGTTGAACCAGTCTTGAAATATTATTAAAAAGAAGTGGGAGCAACATACTTCCGTTATCCGCAACATAGAAAGAGTTGGGCTGGAAATTGGTTCAATCTTGACAACAGTTGTCTCGCACCTCCAACAAGCTCATTTGCAGCGATGTAGAGTTCAGAGACTTCAAACAGAGATGCGTACACACTGTGACAGTACTTCCATAGAGCACAACAGTGACTGCTGCAAAAATAAGACTATTCAAGGACTTCCCAAAGATTAATGGTTCGCTGCTATTGTGACCACCGTATGAGTACTTCACACATGCAATCCTAGCTCCACTTTGCTCAATGACAAATTCTTTTTAACCAAATTGGTGTTTAGGCATCATTTCACGAGTCTTCTTCTGCTGTGTGACCATACTTATGATGTGACGATACTTAGGAGGAAAAAAACAAAGAAAAGAAGCGACAAAATAACCAGTTTTCTCTACCACTTTTTAAGAACGGAGCGATCCAGTTATAATATTCTACTCCTACAGCAACTTCGAATAGAATAGCAGATGCCTTACACTTATACTTGCAATTAGATATTGGCACGATGCAAAGAGTGTCAGTGCGGAGCACAAATGAGGCAATCCCAAACAGTGTTAGTGTGGAACACGAATGATGCCAGCCCCGAACACTGTTAATGCAAAGTTTGAATGAGGCCATGCCCGAAGAGGCGTAGTACTGAGCCCAAAAGTGGGCCAGGGGCTAGTCACGTGGCAAAAAACACTTGAAATTTTTATGTCTTCATTATGTGAAGACTGTTAGTGCGGAGCCCCAATGATGCCTCAAACAGTGTTAATGCAGAACCCGAATGAGGCAAGCTGGAACACTGTTAATGCGGAGCCCGAATGAGGTGAGCCTCAAATAGTGTTATCACGGAGGTCAAATGAGGCCAGACCCAGGAGGTAGTGTGGTGTATAGTAAATATGGTAATAAAGGGATTTAACATAAATGAGGCCAGACCCAAGAGGTAATGCAATGCATAGTAAATGGACTAGGTTATAGGGTAATAAAGAGATTTAACATAAATTTCAAATCTTTAGCTGACATGAACAATTAATCCAATAATTACTGAAAGAGGCAGAAATGTTACATGAACATGGCACCAGGAACGTTACATGAACATGTGCCATGTTAATATGATCTATTATTTCTTGGCATATCGTAGTGTTCAACCATGGTATTCGTATATGATGTCATTGTAACAAATCTTATTTATAAGTTAAGAATCTTCGTGATAATCTGTAAATAGACTTTGTTACAATACCATTTGAAAATGTCATAGCTTATCAACATGGCATGTCCGAAAATTCATAAGTCACTTCATATGACATTTTTTTAATTAATCAATATAATTAAAATGGAAAAAAGTGAATAACTACTTCCGAGATAATTCTCAACTTTTCATTTGTGATTGCAATTAACAATATTCTAGAATATTCCATATAGGTTAAATCCATACAAATAATTATTGATGATTAAATTAAAATTATGGAAGTCCTATTCCAAAATAAATTGGCGTATGGAAATTTTAATTAATAATAATAAAATAAAATAATTAATTATTTTAATTTATTTTATTTTATTTTATTTTATTTTATTTTTATTTTTTTTTTTCGTAACTTAAAATGGATTATGAGGTAAGCGGTTTATGTCTATGGGCGTTTAGTTTATGTGGTTCAATAGTTAAATGTATATGGAAAATATTAGTTTTGCTATTGTTGTGGCTTTTTCTACCACTTGCAGCAGGAGTGCTTCAGGGAACATAAAAAGTCTCCTAGAGACAACCTCTGGGTTGATTGTAGACCAGTGCCTAGGACATCTTAAAATAGAGGAGTGCATGGAAGATTATTTGAGATGGGTTTCTGCAGCACTCCAATTGTCACATAATTAGAAGAGTATAAAAGGGGTTTGGTTCAATACCCCTTCATTAAGGTAGACTCAAGCCAACACATGGATCCAAATGCAGGGGACATATCGAGGCAATCTCAAAGAGAAATGTCTTCTTTTGGTGGCCGACACACAATAATGAGACAAATTAATACTGAAGTTGTAGTGAAGGTGGAGAGGAGGAAAGGAAGGACGGAAATAGATGTGTAGGGTTGTAAACAAATAGAACGCTCATCAACCATGTTCTAACAGAAATATGGAAGATGGAGGAGGTGAAATGGTAGAAAGATCGTTGATTAAGGTTTTAGGCCATATATAACATAGGTACCATAAGCGCTAAACAACAAAAGTAAATCTAGGCCCACACATGTACAACGGGTTAATCAAATAACACAAATAAATATGAAATTACTATAGGTATTGTAGGCTATTGAATAACAAAAGTAAATATGTAATATAACATATGTATTGTTCTCTATTTAGCAGCCTAGATAAATCCATGAATCAGAGAGTAACCAACAACTTTATTACACTATTTCAGAGAAGGGAAAACACAAATTAAATGATATTTCCAAAGAGGAAACATACTGCACATTGATTTGCTTAGAATGACCACGACAGTTTCATTAATACTTAGAGGGTCCAAATAACTAGTCTATAACATTCAGCACAACAGCAATCAAGTCCCTCGTGAATAAGCAAATAGAACCAAAAGTGGCATCTCAAAATTTAGATCCCGCATGTGCGAAATTCCGGAACCTTTACTAAGAGTTTCTTCCCCCTAATATTTATAAGAAGAAGGGGAGTTGGAATTGTAGTTACAAAAATATCTTTGCCAGAGTATCCAGTTATCTGTTAGACTAGCTATCTCAGCGGGCAAGGCTTTGCTACCCAAAATGATTATAATCGGGATTTGATCCCTTCTTGGAAATAAACAAAAACTACAGAATAATCAGAAATAAAGAAAATTGAAAGATGATGGGATGAAGTGTCCCCTCTGTTTTCCTGTGAATAGCCTCTGGTCAAGCCAAGTCTTAGTTGTGATGTGCTTCTCCTACTATTTGGTTGGCTCCTGTCACTTCTGCCTTAACTGCTTGAATAGCTCGTTCTCTTGAGTAGGGAGTCGGTTGACTATGAGTGTTTATCACAGCGTAGAAATGGAGCCTGTATCAGCAATCCTTTGTTGTGTATCGAAGTGGAGCCCCATCCATCCTCTTATTGTGCAAAGTTGTGTGGCGAAGCTGTTGAATTCATTTCAGTGGCCTCTGTAGTCCTTGTTTTCTTGTTATAGGGGCTTTTACAAGATTAGTCCATATCGCACAACCATTACCCCATGTCTTCATTTAATACCTCAGCTACTGGCCCATCCGCCTTTAAAGCTCTGTACATTGCTATCAAGCAAGGATATGCCCCGTAGTACTACCTTATCGCTAAATTGGGGATTCTCATTTTTTGGCCTTTTGCACTTAACAACATTACCAAACAGGTGAGCTCTAATCCCCCTTAGGCCCTTTTTCTTCAGCCCCCATCTGTAATTCTCTTCATGTGACTGGGGTCTTGAGCTAGGTGCTTAGCCCAAATGCACTAGGGCCTTTATAGTCTTGTCTAAGGGCCTTTTTCCTTTTATGCCTAGATTCCCGCATTTAGCGATTTTTTATGCTTGCCTTTCATATCTCCCCTTGAACCTTGCGATCATCGATCTGCGAGGTTGGGCTCACCTAAGGTATCATAATCGCAATACGGGAGAGGGAGAAATTTTTCCTCCTTTCATAGTGCCGACCGATTATCCAGACGCGAAATCCTCATAAGGTATAACACATCAAATATCACATACGGGAGGGTCAAACACATATCGCAATCACAAGCCGGGAGGGGACTTCGATGGAGGAGAAACTTTGGCCTGTGTGATCATCGATTTGCAAGACTGCGAGATTGCGGACGTCGTCCATGCCACATGGCACTTCTTAAGTGGTGACATGTGTCACCCTATAATGCCCCCTTAAGACCTGAAAATGCCAAATCAACATGCCATGTGTCCTTTTGTACACCACATCATGCTGACGTCAGTTGCCTCATGTCATTATCAGATCCAATGACACTCTGCTACGTGGCCGCATGAGGAGAGAGAAAAGAGGTCCTTCTACCCTTGGTTTTTTGTTGATTTTCTTTGTTAAATGAAATCGGCCCCTCCCTGCACTTTAACATTGAGAGCCTGAGTCTCAGCGATTTTGAACTATTGGCATATCCCCACTGCCCTCGCAATTCCTTAAGAATGGTCCTTAGGGCTTGCTAATCACCGATTTGCTAAGATTGCAGGGTCTGATGCGCGATATGAAAGACTGCAGGATGCGGGATTGCGATATGCAATGTGCGGGACCTACCTACCATTGATAAGTCGATTCGTTATCCCCGGGGCCCTGCCGATTTGCGATTTGTGATATCGACAATTAGTTGATCATAGATTTTGCTGCTCTTCCCTCATGCCACTTCAGAAAAAACACAAATTTGCGATTGCGATAAGTTCTCACATCTCTAATATGCTTTCTTCCTTCCCTTTAAAGGCAATAGAACCTCAAAACTTTAACATGCCATATCTTCTGACCCATAAGTCTATTTTCAGACTTCCATAAACTGTTGGAAAGCATGTTTAGAGCACTATGTAATGGAGAGGGCCCTATTAATCATTGATAGCTTCTGGGTCCTGGGAAACATATTCAAAATTAACTTCTCTTTCTCACCATTTTCATGACTAAAAGCACATTTAGCAGTGAGTGACAACATTGGCTCCAACTGGGGATAGTGCCTTGTTGGCAAGGTGCTAAAAACTTGCAAACCAGTATCCTTCACCATTGGGCATGGAGTCAAAATTATAATGAATCTATATAACCAGAAAATCTCCATGGGACTTCATTTGTTGGGAGTACTTTCCTCATCAAACTAAAATGCAAAAAAATAAATTCTATCAATTGGAAAATAAATGCTCAGCTAGTGAGCTTATTTATACACATTCCTACTTATGCATAGGGCTCAATTCACCTAAGTGAGTTGAACCCTCTAATGGAGTCAGGCCAACATTTGGGTGTTGGACCTAATGCCGCCATTTTGCTACAATTTAAAAACAAAACAAGCATGCATGTTGAAAAATTTGCAAATAAGAAGCTTTGATTCATACTCCAAAAAAACCTCTGATACTGGCTAAAGAATATGCTCATGTACTCAGCTATAGGGTCATCGAATTAACAAGGCACATTTTGCAGTTGCCTATTTTTCATAGACAGTCAGCTGACCAATATTTTCTGGGTCAGTGCAACCACAAATATGGTTCAACTCCTCAACTTTCAATTTCTCAAGAAAAACTTGTTGTTTAGCTTTTACTACCCAATTTTTGAAGGGCTAGCCCTCTTGGAAACCTTTAATAGATTATTCATTGTTTGGCCTATAAGATTCGTATATTGGAGAATCTGATGAGAATTCCTAGCAGGAATATTTCTGTGATAGACAGTAACAGACTCTATGTGGTCTTTCAACTTTGGGCTCTTATTAAAAATCTTATTGTTGTGAGATTTCTCACCTCTTGCTGGTAAACGATTCCTTCTGGACCTCCACGACCATCTCATCGTCCTCTAAATAATATGAATCATAAATCGGAGGAGGTTCTTGATCATGTTCTCTAGGTGAAGGATGTGCATTGTGGGCTGAAGCCTCTTTATTTACCTCCTGGTAGGTCTCCTCTTATTGTGGAACTTCCCGTGACTGGGATTGTGTTGGCTCTACATCACTTGACTCTCCATCATAGTCATATGCATCATAAGAAGGAGAAACATTATAATTAACTGAATAAGAACTTTGAGGGTTTATTTGCAACTCGATAATGTTTCCTTATTCTCCTTCTTGCTCATTGGGTAAGGCTTATTAATGCGAGTAGATGTTTTCTTAGAGTGGAGCTCCACAAACCTCTTCAGTCAGGTCATCAACCTTGGGAATGTCTTCATCATTAAAATGTGTGCAGCAATATTCAAATAGAGCATTCGGTGGATATAATTTTTTGAAATATTGATGGAATTCTATATGAAAACATTTCAAGGAAGATATGCTGCCAAGAGGTATTTTTTTGTACCAGACTCTAGCATCCTCATCTAAAGAATACATGAATAATTTAAGTTGTACATATTCAAGGAAAATACCTTGTTGTTCCATGCATTCATGAAATTCCTTGAGGTGTTGGTCAAGCCTTTTATTTGTGCTTCCACTGTATTTAGGAAAATAGGTATACCATTCATGAAAAAAAGGGATATGATTGAGATAACCAGCAATAGAATAAAAATCCAGTGGGGAAAATTTCTTGGCCAGGAATGCAGGAAGGGCCATCTCGAAAACACCCCTAGATAAGTGATTTCAATTTCAAAGGTAGGGAAAATTTTCAACTGCTCTAGCATCAAAGCGAGTATGAGGCAGATTGAAAGGTGGGATGATCAAATAGGGATATGGCTATTGGAGTCACCAGGATGTTTACCATAAAATTGGAACAATGGAGTTGCCAAGGTGAGAGATCTTCAACCCACACTTCCCTTGCTCACCTAACAGAGTGAATGTAAAAATTTTGTCATACCCATGGAAAAATATTCTAATCCATTCCCCAGAAACAGTGCTAGAAATATTTTGTGGATTTCTCTAGCACCTGAAGCACGAGTGCTTCAAGGGATATAGAAAGCCTCCTAGAGACAACCTCTAGGTTGATTGTAGACTAGTGCCTAGAACGTCTTGAAATAGAGGAGTGTGTGGAAGATTATTCGAGAGGGGTTTTTGTAGCATTCCAATTGTCATGTAATTAAAAGAGAATAAGCACAGTTTCATTCAATAGCCCTTCATTAAGGTAGACTCAAGCCAACACATGGATCCAAATGTGGGGTGTATATCGGGGAAATCTCAAAGAGAAATGTCTTCTTCTGGTGGCTGACACACAACAATGAGAAAAATTAATACTGATGTTGTAGTGAAGGTGGAGAGGAGGAGAGGGAGGAGAGAAATAGATGTGTAGGGTTGTAAACAAAGAAAATCCTCAGCAACCATGTTCCAATAGAAATATGGAAGAGGGAGGAGGTGAAATGCTAGAAGTAGTTGAGCACTAATTAAGGTCTCAGGCCAGATATAACATGGGTACCATTAGTGCTAAAAAACAAAAGTAAATCTGGGTCACACATGTACAACAGGTTAATCAAATAACAAAAATAAATTTGCAATTACTATAGGAATTGTAGGCTATTGAATAACAAAAGTAAATTTGCAATATAACATAGGTATTGTTCTCTATTTAGTAGCCTAGATAAATACATGAATCAGAGAGAAACAAACAGTTTCATTACACTATTTCAGAGAAGGGAAAACACAAATGAAATGAGATTTACAAAGAGGAAACATACTGCGCATTGATTTGCTTGGAATCACCAAGAAAGTTTCATTAATACATAGAGGGTCCAAATAACCAATCCATGACATTCAACACAACAATGGTCAAGTCCCCCATGAATAAGCAAATAGAACCAAAAGTGGCATCTCATAATTCAGACCCCGTGGGTGTGAAATTCGAGAACCTTTACTAAGAGTTTCTTCCCCCTATTTATAAGAAGGGGGTGAGCTAGAGTTGTAGTTACAAAAATATCTTTGCCAGAGTACCCAGTTGTCTATTAGACTAGATGTCTTGATGTGCAAGGCTCTGCTGCCAAAATGATTACAATCGGGATTTGATCCCTTCTTGGAAATAAACAGAAATTACAGAATAATCAGAAATAAAGAAAAATGAAAGATGATAGGAGGAAGTGTCCCCTCTATTTTTCCTATGAATGGCCTCTGGTCAAGACAAGTCTTAGCTGTGATGTGCTTCTCCTGCTGCTCAGTTGGTTCCTGTCACTTTCACCTTAACTGCTGGAATAACTCATTCTCTGGAGTAGGGAGTGGGGTGACTGTGAGCATCTATAATAGAGTAGAAATTGAGCCTGTCCTAACATTCCTTTGTTGTGTATCAGAGTGGAGCCCCCTACCTCCTTTTATTATCTGAAGTCATGTGAGGAAGTAGCTGAATTCATTTCAGCGGTCAGTGTAGTCTTTGATTTCTTGTTGTAGGGTCTTCTACAGGATTAGCCCATATCGCTCGGCCACTGCCCCATGCCTTCATTCACTACCTCAATTGTCGGCCCATCTGCCTTTAAAGCTCTGTACATTGCTATCGAGGCAAGGATATGCCCCACAATAATGCCTTATCACTAAATCAAGGGTTCTCATTTTTTAGCCTTTTGCACTTAACAACATTACCAAATAGGAAAGCTCTGATCCCCCTTTGGCCCCTTTACTTCAACCCCCTTCTATAATTCTCTTCACATGATTGGGGTCTTCAACTAGGTGCTTAGCCCTAAGGCGCTAGGGCCTTTATAATCATTTTTGGGGACTTTTTCCTTTTATACCTAGATTCTCGCATTTAGGCAATTTTTTATGCTTGCCTTTCATCTCTCCCCTTGACCCTTATGATCGTCGATCTGCAGGGTTAGGCTCACCAAAGGTATCACAATTGAAATATGGGAGAGGCAGACCTTTTACCTTCTTTCATAGGACAGGTCAATTGTTATGATGTGAAATCATCATAAGAGATAACACAAAAAATATCACATCCGAGAGGGTCGATCGCATATCACAATTGTAAGCTGGGAGGGGACTTCGGTGGAGGAGAAATTTTGACCTATGCGATCACTAATCAACAAGACTATGGGACTGTAAGATTTATAACATAATTTGTGCCACGTGGCACTTCCTGAGTGGTGACACATGTCACCCTGTAATTCCCCCTTAAGACCTGAAAATGTTGAATCAGCATGCCATGTGTCCTTCCATACCACCACGTCATGCTAGTGTTAGCTGCTTCCTGTCATTATCAGATCCAATGGCGCTCTACCACATGCCCCCTTGAGGAGAGAGAAAAGGGCTCCGTCTGTCCTTTGTTTTTCATTGATTTTCTTTCTTAAATGAAATCAACCCCTCCTGGCACTTTAACACTGAAAGCCCAATCTCGATGATTTTGCATTATTGTTGTATCCCCCCCCTTGCAATTCCTTAAGAATAGTCCTTAGGGCCCGTCGATTTCCTATTCGTTGGTATTGCGGGGTCTGAAGTGCGATATGCAAGACTACAGGATGTGGCACTACGATATGCGATATTTGGGACCTACCTATCGCCGAGAAGTCGATGGACTATGCTTGGGGCCCTTCCGATTTGCAATTTTGCGATATCAGCGATCGACCGATCATAGATTTTGCTGCACTTCCCTATTGGCACTTCAGAAAAAATATCGATTTATGATTGTGATAAGTTCCTGGACCTCTGATATGGTTTTATCCTTCCCTTTAAAGGCAACGTAACCTTTGAAATTTAACAAGCCATATATTCTGACTAGAAGTCCATTTTCGGACTTTCGTATACAATTGGAAAGTTTGTTCCAAGCACTAGGGCAATGGAGAGGGCCATATTAAGCACTGATAGCTTCTGTGGCCTGGGAAATGGCTTCAAACTTCACTGCTTTTTCTCACCCTTTTCACAACTGAAAGCACATTTAGCAGTGAGTGACAACAGATATAATAAACGATAATTAATTAATTTTAAAATCATAGTTTAAGTTAAAATAGTTGTAATAGTTAATAATTTGTGTTTCTTTGTAAGAGGGCATAAGTTCAAATTGTGTCGAGTATGTATGCCTCCAGAAACAAGATGGTTTCGTATGCAAATTATTATTATTATTATATAAAATTAATGTATGAGACTTCTTATTTATATGACAAAAGACTAGCTTACAAAGTATTTGTATTCTTCAAACTTACAATATTATTTATTATCAATTAATTGTTCTTATTAATATTATCTTACCAAATTTATGTATAAGACTTCTTGTTTATGGGACAAAAGATTGCTTTACAATATCATTTAATGTTTAAAATTTATAAAAGTATATATTATGATAACTTTTAATATTGATTATCAATTAATTATTCTCATTATTATTAGTCGCTACCAAGTGAGGACTTCATCAATTGATTTTCGTATTAACCACTATTATTTTATTGGATATGGTTGCAATATTTATGCCATGATTCTTAAATATTTGTGCAATGATTTTTCATTGTCAAGTTTCATAGAAAACCACTCAAAATTAAAATCCTGAAAATAGTTGATAATCACATGAATAACATATTTACCATCAATTAATGCCCACCATAATTTAAGTAAGTATTTGCATGAAAAATGATATCCACATAACTAACATAATTACCATCAATTACTGCCCACCATAACATAAGTAAGTATTTGCATAAAAAAATGGATAGGAATAAGATGCAAATAAATATACTTATTAGGAGTTACTAGCCACCATTATTTATGTGTGTAGTCTAACTAATAGAAAAAATGGTCCATATCTAATAGTCTGAACATTTTTCATGGTCAGTTTTGTCCAAAATCTGTACAGACATTTAAAAATCATAAATTTAAATTGTTATATTGCAAAGATGGAGTGAATGTATTTTTAACAACAAGATATCACAACCTCACTAGAAATTGTATTGAGATATTATGGAAAAATCCATTTCCTCTATTAGTTAGACTATTCATCATTTTATTGTGGATGAGGGAGCATGAACCAACATCATGTCCTTGTCTTTCTTGAAGGCCATTGGTTCTCATCAATTGAGTCAGACACTCACCACCTTGAAAGCTTTTGATAGAAGAACCTATAAATGTTGTGGGATTTTGAATTCCTAAGTTACATGTAGAATTGGGAGGTAAATCAGTATCCATAGAAGTCAAATTTATTGATGGACCACACAATTATAATATTCTATTGGATCGCACCTTGTTTTATGCCATGGTTTTTTTTGTTTTGACTTATTTCCAATGATTGCCTTTCCTCATAAAGGTAGCATAGTAGCCATCGATGAAATCACGTTTTTCACCTCTAATTCTTCAGTTACTAGAAGTTTCCCTCTCATAGTGGAAACCATACACCCATTCCAACATGTCAGGGTTGGATTGCTTAAGGGTTCCTCTCTCATGGGAACCTTTTTGCTTCCTCCTCCTTTGCTTCCTGATAGCTCTTCTTCGGTTGCCTATATCAATATGATATCATCTTCTACTATTCCAACTGATCCTTGGGTAGTTCTAAATGAAACTAACATCGATAGTTTTGATGACCGTATGCCTCTTAGCCCCATCAAGCTTGATTATGAAGCCATTCATTTAGCTTGTGTGGCTCATTTCGATCTTGTCTCTTTGATAAATTGGGTTGATCACTCATTGTATTATGACATGTCTTCTGATCCTTTCTCTTTTGAATTCCCTACCATTGAGAGCATCATCAAGATCGTGATGCCAAACGATGTGCCATGGGATGATCATCACCATCATTCCTTCTTATCAGATTCCATTGTGGATAATCCTAATGAAGTTATCAACCCAATATCTTTTATCTCTCTACGAATTATGTTTCCATACATGAAGTCGATTTAGATAAAAACTTATCGAATATTGAAGAGACCATCCCTCTTCATATCTCAATTAAACCCAACATTATCGATAATTTACATTTTGGCGTGCCTTTCTCTCTGGATAATATTAAGACTTACGAAGGTGTATTTGAAGAGTTTCAAGATGTATTTGCTTAGCATTATGAATAAATTTTGTGGCTTAATCCAAACATCTTGGTTCATGAAATAAAAATGTATCTTGATGCTAAACTAGTCTGGCAGTGCCTTCATCAAGTCCATCCCAATAAGGTTATTGCGATTAAATCTAAGGTTGAAAAACTTCTACGTGTTTGTTTCATCTATCCAGTTCCTTTGACTAATTGGGTGTCAGATATTGTTCTTGTCATGAAGAAACTAGGAAAAAATCCTGTATGTGTTGATTATTAGGACATAAATCATGCTTATGCAAAGGATAATTATCCCACCCCATTCGTCAGCTAGTTTTTTTGATGACTATGCTAGTTTTGAAATCTATTCATTCAAGGATGGATTTTCTGACTATAATCAGATGAGCATTCTCCAACTAGATCAACCTAAGACTGCATTTATTTGTCCTTGACACACGTTTGCATACCAGAAACTCCCTTTCGGATTTAAGAATGTTGGGGCTATGTTTCAAAGGGCGATGAATTACGCCTTCCATGATATCAAACACATTGTTTAACCTTATCTAGATGATCTCCCTTCTTACTCGAAACATCGGGTTGATCACTCGATGCATCTTAGAGCCATTTTCTTACAATGTAAGCATTACAATATTCAATTAAACCCTCACAAATGTGTGTTTTGCATTAGTTCTAGCTAACTTCTTGGTTTTGTGGTTTCAAAACACGGAATTTGTATCGATCGTATGAAATTTTACCCGATCATTGATCTTCCTGCACCTTCTTCCTTCCTTTAGATCCAATAACTCCAAGGGAAGGCTAACATTCTATGGATATTTTTCCCTAACTAGATTGATCTGACCAAAGGATTCACTCGCCTGTTAACGAAAGGGGTTCCATTCCATTGGGATGATACTAATCAAAAGGTGTTTGATGCCTTGAAAGATGTATTCATTCGGGCATCTATGTTATATCCCCCAGATTACCAGAGTGACTATTTCTTATATCTCACCATTGCAATTATTACCATCACAATGGTATTGGTCCAAGAGGATGATGTAGGGAATAAACATCCTATTAACTACTTGAGTTAGAATCTCAATGATATAGAATTCAAGTACACTCATATTGATAAGTTAGCTTTGGCGGTTGTTCAAGCTATCCAAAGATTTTTCCACTATATATTGTTCCGGAAAAATATGGTCATTTTGGATTGCAACTCTATGACATACATTTTATCATGTCAATTGTTGGGGGCCAAGTACTCCAAATGGATCTTCATCCTATAGGAGTTTGACTTGAAATTCATCAAATCCAAGTCAAAGAAATCCTTATTTTTTGCTAAGCTAATATGTGACCTTCCCACTAGTGGTTTTGAATCCATGTTTAAAAATTCAATCCCAGATGATTCGTTGTTTCTTATTTCATTGTATGAATATTGGTATGGAGACATCCTTGTATATCTCTAGACCCAGACTTTCTGGTCTAATACCTTGCTCCGAGCAGTGATGTATTCGATATCAAGCTAATGAAAGATTATATAATCATTAATGAAACCCTCTATCGCCATGATATCGATACGGTTTTCGAAAGGTGCCTTACCCATGAGGAGGCAAAGAAAGTCCTTAATAAATTCCACTTGGGGGCATGTGGCAGTAATTTATCTGGTTATGCTACCACACTGAAGATCCTATGTGCTAGCTACTTTTGGCCTAACATTTTTCGCAATTGTATTCTCGCTATCAAAAAGTGTCATTCATACTAGATTTTTTATCGTAAGACACGTGATCCACCCACACATATGCATTATGTTGTCACTATATGTCCTTTTCAAAATGAAGTATTGATTTAATCACATGTAACCCTCACTCAACTAGGGGGATTGATTCTATTATCATAGTGATTGATTACTTTACCAAATGGGTCGAGGTGATGCTTACATTTAACAATACCAGTGAAACAACTGCATATTTATTTTTTAACCATTTCATTTCATGGTTTGGTGTTCCACAATCCATAGATACAGATTAGGGAAAGCATTTCCAGAATCATATGGTGAATGAACTGACTGCCAAGTTGGAACATTCCCATGAAAGTTCCACCCCCTATTATCCCCAGGGAAATGGACAAGTTGAGGCTATCAATAACGTTCTTAAAACTATGCTTCAACATATGATAGGGGTCCATAAATGATGCTGACATTTGCTTATTTTTGTTGCGTTGTGGGCATACTAAAACTTCATTAGGAATTCTATCATATTTACAGTGTTTCAGTTGGTTTATGGTTTGGAAGCTATCCTTTTGATAGAATGTGAGGTTCCATCACTGGAACTGGCTATAGAACTTCTTCCTGCCACTTTTGCATAAGAGGAACATCTTTTAGATCTGACATGCTTAGATGAGACACGGCGTGATGTCGCTTTAGCTAATGAAGCTCATAAGAGATGTATCAAGGCATAGTGTGAAAAGAGTGTCAAGCCTCATGCCTTCTCAAAAGGAGACCTTGTTTTGATTTACGACCAAGAGCTTGATAAATTAGGTTCAGGAAAGTTCAAGCCAATGTGGCTAGGTCCATACATTGCTAAACATGTTCTTGCAAAAGGGGCCTATGAGCTAGCAAATTTTGATGGAGTTCTATTGACACAACCTAGGAATGGGATGTACCTTAAAAAATACTATGCTTTATTTTACATAGTACATTGTGTACATAGGTGTGTTTAGTGCGTTTGTAGTGTGTCCCTTCAGAATTTCCTTCAGTTTCTGTTAATCTCATCTACATTTGATTTATAGATGTTGACATCTGTGGAACCATTTGCTAGTTATGATGATGGTGCTAATCGTAGTAACTGGAACCCATCTTCCACAACGTGGGCCATATACACTCCAAATGGCAAGTTAGTGAGTCTACAAGTTATTTGTATTGGTCACTCTACCAATAAAATTGTTGAGTATAGTGCAGTGATAAAACTACTATATGATGTTATTTCAGATGGTATCCACCATATAATCATCAGATTGGACTCATAGCTTGTAGTACTATAGTTGACTAATGTCTACTCAGTTAGAAGTCCAACTATGCTTCACATGTTCTTAAGGGTTCTCCTTCTAGAAAGGCACTTTGATTACATCCAATATCAACACATTTCTAGAAATCTAAATACATTGACAAAGGCATTAGCTAATCATGTTTTATATAGACATTTGCGAAACATGTAAATAATTTCAATACACATCACATCAATTGAAAGAGATAATAGAAACATAGGAGACATTGAAGATAGTTATATATATAATGTTTTGTTTTACAAACATTGTGCCCGAGATACATATGGCCACACGACCTATCATATCTAAAAGTATACATGAAAATATGATAGTATGCCTCCTAGTAGACTAATCATAGTGTTTATGATAACATGCCACTGTACGAGCTATCTTGCACAGTCTATGATCGATGAACTCTGACACTCCAATAGTATGTCATCATAATCGCATAAGAATTTGATCGATCGTGGTCTCTGTTGTGCCATGTGTCAACCCCTCCATATGACACTCCACCTCTGTGAGGGTCTCTTCTATGTTGAGATTAGTACTTACCTTCCTACTGCAGGAACCTATATGAGTTTTGGTGATAGTTATGGGTCTCCTGCTCATTGGAGATATGAGAAACCCATAGGTCGAACAGGTCCAATATCTGCATGTAAAAATTGATAGTTTAGTCTTAGAAACATCAAAAAACAGAAAAACAAAAAAAAATTGTAAAACTAAAAATTAAAAATGGTTGAAATATCTTACCTATAACACCCGATTTCTCTCCTTCCAGAGGCGTGAGCTCTGGGTCTCTATGGAAATCCACTACCGCGTATGGATAATCATCTACCATAATAAACTACATGTCCAACGATCTAAAGAAAACTCGTGTGAAGTGTTGAAAATAGCAATAAGAAATAAGAAATATAGAAGTACTAAATTTAGCACTACAATAAATAAACTTTTGGGATACCTTCCTATTTTAGTTAGTCCCTGAACTAAAATAGAGAAGTAAAATTCGAATTTGATCTTAACGGCTATTTGTAAAATAATTAATTAATTCATCTTGAGTTAATTAGTTGTAGAAAATCAAACATGAAGTTTATGTGAAGACATGCAATAGTTTCTCCATTGATTGAGGAATTTATCCATCAATTAAAGAGATTGTTAGGCCTCTATACTACCAGTGTAACCCCTTATTGTTATTAGTACAACCCCCTTATTATATTTTTGCACCCACATAGTCCACATATTGTTACTATTGTGCCCCATAAAAGCCCACTATTGTTATTATTTTGCCCTTACGTTATTATTGTTATGTCAGCTCTAATTATATTATTACCCCTTAGACTCCTATATATATAAATGAGGTATTTTCATTTGTATCATCCAAGAATTGTTCATTTGTGTAATGTAAAGGAGGTTTCCTCCTCGAAGAGGCTTATTTCTAAGACATTCATCTATCTTTTCTATCTTTTTGTGAGCTAGTTTCATAACATTTGGTATCAGAACTTTGGATTCTAGGGTTTCACTGCTCCAAACAAGTCATCGTAGCATTTTCACTATAACTTTTGTTTGGTGATGTTTCAAAAGATTAAAAAAAACCCATTTGATACAAAATCTCTCTAAGCTTCATATCCAAATTTTAGATCTTGTCTCACTATATTTAGGAAGATATGATCTCAGGAAGTTAGGGTTTTTGTAGGCTCCAGAATTTCATCTAAAACAGGTCATTGTGGAATTGTCATTATAACTCTTTCTCTACGATGTTTCAGAAGCTAATAAAAAAACCCATTTGAGAAGAAATCAGTTTGAACCTCGGCTCCAAATTTCCAATCCTGTCTTGCAATATTTTTATAGATATAATCTGAAGAAGTTAGGGTCTTTATAGACCCCTGAATTACATTCCAAACAGGTCATCCTGGGAAAATCGCCATAAATTTGGCTCTTAGCATCAGATTGCATTTTCGTAAGAAGTTATAGAAAGAGGACGGATTGTAGTTTTTTGGGTATCATTTTTAGAACCAAAGGTGGAAACAATGACCTGCAGCACGTCGTACAAGTTTTCTCTATGGTACCAGGCTATACTCAGGTCATCGTGGAAGATTTGGCATGACCCTTCATTAGAGAATCAAATCTTGATCAAACTGGCAGGGTTAGAAAGAGGACTAAGAGGGCTATTATAGACCAAAATTTTAGAACTTAAATATCCAAACGTACAGAGTTATAATCATTTCAAGATCGAGCTCCTAAAATTAATAAAAAGCGAGATGAGGAAGTTTGATGGCAAGATCCGGTAAATTGGATACTACAGATGGATAAATATTTTGATCTACATGGTGTACCATTTTTACAAAAGGTATGTATTTCATCTAACTATTTAGAACCAAATTAATTTTTATGGTATAAAGGGCTTTGTTCTCGTAAACCACTTGTCACGAGGTCAATTTTCACAGAGGAAATGATAGCACATTATGAGGATACAAAGAGAAACACCTTCTTTAGCCAATTGATAAATCTCAAACAAAAGTGTTCAATGGTAGAGCACATTGAGGACTTCCAAAAATTGAATATAAGGTAAAATGATATTCCAGAGAAGCAGAGGATTGATGTCTCCATAGGGACTTTAAAGGATAACATTCAACATGAGCTTGGTCCTTAGGAACCTGATTCATTGGAGAAGGAATTCAGGTTGGCAAGAAAAGTGGAAAGTAAAATTATGGAAACAAGGAATTCTACCCCTCACAAATATAAACATGGAAGTGTTGTTTCTCCTAACCTTCCACAACCAAAAAGGGTGACATCACAACAATTGGAAGAAAAAAGAGAAAAAGGGCTTTGTTACAATTGTGATAACAAATGCACTAAAGGTCATAAGTGTGTTGAGAAGAATTTATTTTACATAGATTATGAAGAGGAGGAAGAAAATGATCAAAAAACATTAAAAGAAGAGGATATACACCAGGAACCAACCCCAGAGAAAGAAGAAATGAATCCGCCCATATCTTGTAAAGCATTGGCAAGAATTACCACTCCTCAAACTGTCAAGATAGAAGGACATATCAAGAAGAAAAAGGTTCAAGAAGTGAAAGATCACATTGATAAAGAAGAAATGAATCCAACCATATCTTGTAATCCATTGGCCAGAATTACCACTCCTCAAACTATCAAGATAGAAGGACATATCAAGAAGAAAAATTTTCAAGTGAAAGATCACATCGAGCATCAAGAAATGAATCTGACCATATCTTGTAAAGCATTGGAAGAAATTACCATTCCCAAAACTCTAAAGATAGAAGGATATATCAAGAAGAGACAGGTTCAAGCGATGAAAGATCACATAGAGCATCAACAACAAGTTCTCCAACATTTAAAGGATAACACCACTTTGGTGTAGAATCAAATGAAACAATAGATAGATCAACATCATAGTGAAAAATGTTTTGATGTAGGTGATTGGGTATTTTTACGGTTACATCTCAAGCAAGCTATTTATGAGAAGGAAATGTTGGAAATACTACATGCACTTAAGAAATGGTGACCTTACCCAATGGGAAGACACTTCAAGGTAAAGCTGGATCATGATAGTCTTAAATATTTTTTAGAACAAATAGTATCTTTAGAACAACAAAAAAAATGGGTCACAAATATGTTGGGTTATGACTTTGACATCATCTATAGAAAAGGGAAGCAAAATTTTGTTGCAGATGCACTGTCAAGAAAGGATGAGGATGTGGAAGCATTGTTTTGTGCTATTTCTATTATCCAACCAGATTGGATAAACAAAGCAAGGGATGAATGGAAGAAGGACGAAGAAGTGTGACCACTCATTCAAAAGTTGCAAAAGGTCCGAATTCAAACAATATTCCAGAACTTGAAGAGGAAGGAAAATTCATATTGGAACCTGGAGGAGTCACAGAAACAAGAACCCGATAGCTACGAAATCGATCAATTTTAGAGTATCTCATCAACTGGAAGAACTCACCCACTGAAGATTCCGCATGGGAGGACAAGAATTTTATATAAAAGCATCAAGAACTACTCAAGCATTAAGGACAACACTTTTTGAAGGAGAGGGGCATGTTAGGCCCCTATACTACTAGTGTAACCCCTTATTGTTATTAGTACAACCCCCTTATTATATTTCTGTACCCATGTATTCCCCATATTGTTACTATCGTGCCCCATAGAAGCCCATTATTGTTATTATTGTGCCCTTACATTATTATTGTTATGTCGGCTCTGATTATATTATGATCCCTTAGACTCCTATATATAGAAAGGAGGTCTTTTCATTTGTATCATCTAAGAATTGTTCATTTGTGTAATGTAAAGGAGGTTGCCCCCTCGAAGAGGCTTATTTCTAAGACATTCATCTATCTTTTCTATCTTTTTGTGAGCTAGTTTCATAACAGAGATAAGGATGAGTTGTAATTTGAGTTGTAATTAGTTAGCTCAGTTAACTGAGTTAAGTCTGGTTAGATTAGTTCAAATAGTTTGTTGAAATAATTGCGAGTTCAGTTACTTAATGCATGCATGCATGTAACTACTGCACTTTAGATAACTAAATATTCTCGCATAAATAACTCATGCATGTCAATTCAGTCAGAGACCCAGTTGAGATCAGATGGAGGGACAATGTACTAACAGTTGCAGGAATATTCCATTGTGAATAGCTCTTGCACGCAGAAGGAATTCATTCCTTGAGGACTGCATAGTTACATCTTCAGTTTAGTGAGAGTGTGATGAGGCCAATCACACAGGTGGCATCATTGGACCCCAAGAAAAACTGCGCAAGGAAATAAGACGCTTGGAGGATTAAGGGAAGGCATATCTTGTGTCTATTCAGTCTATGAATTGTATTATTTGATTGCAGTGAGAGCAGGATAGCTTGAGAGCTAATTCTTTTTGTAATCTGAACATATTTCCACTTGCATGATAATACAGAGATTATGGTTTTAGGTTGAGGCTTTCCCCGGGTTATTCTTCTATGTTCATGTGTGATTGAATTCTCTTCATCTGTTCTATGTGTTCTATTTGATCTTGCTCATATTCAATTAAGCTTCCGCAAAGTTTGTTGTAGAAGTAGATTTTGTATTTTGCTTTAGTATATTTCATAATATGTTGATCTATAGTGGGAATTTCTACATGGTATCAGAGCAAAGGTGATCAAAGCAAAGAACAGTGTACAAGAAGGGAGAAGTTTGAAGTTTAAGGTTCTTGAATATAGAAATTAAGTTCTGATCACATCTAAATTTCACTAATGGTGTTAAACGGTTTAAGACTCAAGTATGCCCTTGATATCAACTCGAATTATATAGCCTAGAAGGATCACATAGAAGAATTATTAGAGGATAATGGTCTAAAGGACTTCATTTATTAAGAAGTCCCCAAGCTGGCAGTGCTTGATGCTATAGAATTAGTAGAATAGAAAAAATGTGTGGCTAGAGCAAGGAGAATCCTTCTGGAGGGAGTTCGAGACCACATAGTATCGAGTCTCCATGGGATGGAGACACCATTTTCGATGTGGAAAACATTGAAAGATCTATATTAGAACAACAACGATCAGAGGAAGCTGGTGCACTGAAAGACAATCTTCAGAAAATCACGTGTGAAAAGGGCGACACGATCTCTACATATCTAAACAAGCTCACCACCTATAGGGATGAGCTTGGAAGTGTAGGGATCATGAAAACTAATGATGACATGGTGCGTCTTGCACTCCTCGGTCTTCCTAAGAGATGGTATAGCTACCAAGGCTCAGTTAATGGAAGAGAAAAATTGTTAGATTGGGAATGAATTTGGTCAGATTTGATGCAGGAGGAGATAAGAAGAAGCACCAGAGATGGATCCTCATCAAAGAAAGATGATGAGGAAAATCTAGCCTTAGTGAGTAAGGCGAGGAAAGGGAAAGGGAAGGCATCCCATTCCAAATCCAGTTCTTCCCATGTTGGGAAGAAGTTTGACAAATCGAAAGTGCGATGCTTTCATTGTCATGAAGTGGGCCATTATGCTAGAAATTGTCCACAGAAGAAATCCAAGAAGGGATCCTCGAAGGGTTCTGATGGTGAGGCACTGGCCTCATAGTTTGAGTTGGATTTCTCTCTTATCGCATGCATGGTTTCATCCATGGTGGGATGTGTGTGGTACCTAGATAGTGGAGCTTCATTCCACGTGTCAGGTGAAAAGAATCTTTTCAGTACCTTGGAGGAGAAGGATATCCAGATGTGGATCAATATGGGAGATGATGGAAAGTATCGTGTTTCAGGTGAAGGTATGGTTGTGTTTCAGAGAGAGCATAGAGCTCCACTCACCCTGACTGATGTAAAGTATGCACTAGGTTTGAAGAAGAATCTTGTGTCTGTTGCTATGCTAGAAGATAAAGGCTATGATGTAGTCTTTAGTAAAGGAAAAGTACTTCTGAGGCATATCGACACTAGACAGACCAAGCGAATCAGGATTCGAGTAAAGAATATTTACAAGCTAGAGGTAGATGACTGTGCTGCGTTGAGTTCCAAAGTTGAGATGGTGCAGAGCCAAGATGTTGGTGAGCTATGGCATAGAAGATTTGGTCACTTGCACCATGGAGCCCTGAAGATCATGTAACATATTTCTACTGGACTACCCAAGGGAAAACTGGAGTAGAAGAATACATGCAAAGGTTATACCTTGGGTAAGTATGTGAAATCTTCCTTTTGGATCGAGACAATAGAGCTAGAGAAATCCTGGAGCAAGTTCACTCAGATTTTTGTGGACCATTCTCTACAGCTTCCACCGCTAAACAAAGGTACTATGTTATTTTTATTGATGATTTTTCTCGTATATGCTGGATGTACTTTATGTAAAAGAAGGATCAGACCATCTTGAGGTTTTGTGAGCTTAAAGCCTTGGCAGAGAAAGAATCTGGAATGAAAATAAAAGCCTCGCGTAGCGACAATGGTGGAGAGTATGTCTCCCAACATTTTAAGGACTTCTACGCTGCAGAAGGAATTAAATGGGAGTTGACCACACCCCATAACCCACAGTAGAATGGGGTGGTCGAAAGGAATAATAGATCGATTGTGGTAGTAGCTCAAGTTTTGTTGCATGACCAAAGCCTACCATTGCATTTGTGGGCTGAGGCATGCAATACAACAGTATACTTGTAGAATAGAAGCCTGCACCATATACTGGGAATGAAGATACCTATGGAGGCTTTTTCCAGGAAGCGACGAGATGTGACTCACTTCCGAATCTTTGGATCATCAGTTTACTGTCATGTGACCAAAGATGCCTGGAAGAAGTTAGATCCAATAACTGAGTTGGGAATACTTGTGGAGTACAAAGATACACCCCACAATTATCAAGTGTACTTGCCTACTAGTCAGAGGACAGTGGTACATAGGGATCTAAAGTTCGACGAGCAGAAAGCCATGCGAGCATCACTTGAGAGGGAGATCAAGTTGCATGTAGAGGAGGAACTTTCAGTTCCTAAGGAGGAGGATCCTCATATTGATGCGGAGTAGCCACATGCAAAGGATCTAGGAGTGGAGACATCCACTCATGTTAAGACTTCCAAAGATGAGCAAAAATGCTCAAGGGAAGCTGACGAGTTGATGTTGGATGCACAGGAGATTGTGGGACAACCATCATCTCACTGCAGGCAGAGGAGGTCACCTGAGCGGTACACTGGGTACATGGCCTTGGTTGGGGATTGTGTAGAATCTGAACCTTCTTCATTCGAGGAGGCATTGTAGCAACCAAAATTCTCCAGTTCCCAAATTCGATTACGTTAAGGTGTAACCATGATTGTTGACTCTTTATCTTTAGTCTTGATGCATAGCATCAAACATGTTAATAACTACACAGGGAGACAGGGATGGGATTATAACTTATAAGCTTAACTGAGCTTTGGAATTCCCTCCAATGATGGTCTCCATCCACGACTACTGCGTCTTCTTGTGGCACCATAATCTTCTTTAGCGACCTTAGAATGAAGCTGAAGCAACAATGATTTCTCCCCTATATGACGATCTGCAAGAAAGGCTTCTAGTTCTCGTTTCAAGATTACCATCTTAACCCTCATAGTACCGTTGCCATCCTCGACGCATGTCACTGAAAATTCTTACGGGTCCATAAACACTGCATCGACCCTTCCGGATCCACGAGTTGGAATGTAGTTACCCATTAATGAATGCTAAATACGAACATAATTCCTTGGCATGGCTGTGAATGAAATCTCTAATAATCTTTGGGCTCTTATGTTTAGCAAAAGCAATAGAATAGGGTACCTAGAGAATGAGAGTTGTGATGGAGCAGACGAGTATATAAGGTAGGGAACAGTGTGGGGATAGGAGGTTCACTGGCGGGTTAGTATCACAGGGTCCGCAATGTCCACTATCTCATGTGCGTCCAATGTCTCTAGGTTTCCAGTCACCATCATGTGCACGTCATGCCAACTAGTGTTGAAAAACCTTACCGTGAGGCTCAACAAAGCGAAGGTCCTAATTCTTTCAGGTTAATAATAAATGTATATACAGAGCAACAACCAAAACCTTACCTTGAGGTTCAACCAAGTGAGGGTCCTCATCCTTCAAGGCTAATAATAAAATATAATATATATGTTTTAATAAATTTTAACAATTTTCTTGTCTATATCAATCTCGATGTGTATTTTGAAATAGAGTTTCTAGAATTTTAATTTAGTTATGCATCGAAGCTCACTACATCCTAGTATAGTACATGAGGGAGATGTTGTCACCTAAAGTTACATTAAAAAAAATTAGAAATATATGTCCGTTAATTAATGAAAATTAATGAAAAATAAAGAATATGAGGGGGATGTTACATAATTTATGTTAAAAAAAATTATAAATATATGTAGGCTAATTAATGAAAAGTAAAAAAAAAAAAGAGATGTTGACATGTTAAAACAATTTAAAAGTACATATCAGCTAATTAATCAAAAATGTAAAATATGACAAAACATATAGGAGGATCAAATCCCTTTAAGGTGCAACCCTCTTTTTTGAGGTGCAATATGTAAAATTTTCCTTGCTTCACACTAGGACAACAAGCTTACTAACTGTAGATCTTATGACAAAACCTTATAAAGTTATTTGTCAAAACATAAAACTAATATTACATGTAAAATGCTATGTGAAATTGGAATACTTACAAAACTAAAATGTTGTAAAATGTTGCATGATATTGAAATACTTATAGAACTAAATGTTGTGTGTTTCCTATAAAATGTTACATGAAATTGGAATTGGAATAGTTGAAAAAATAAAATTTTGCGTGAAAAATTCAAGTTGGTGTGAGGAAAATTTCATCAAAGTAAAAAATAATTAGTATATCATAGTTCAAAATGCTTTTATGTGAGTTAGATTTTCTCAAAGTATAAAACTATAAGTATTTCTAATATATAAGCAAATATAGATCCATCTTAACTCTAGATCTATAAAGGGCCGAGATGGATCAAATCTCTCAAGGTGCAAACCTTTTCTAAAGTTTTACACTCAAAAAGGAGGGTTGCACCTTAAAGGGATTTGATCTCTCTCTTAGCACTTCATAGATCTGACCTTAAGAGAGATTTATGCTACTTAATAGTTATTAGGTGGATGCTAGAGATTTATCATCCAAATAATGTTATAAAATATTCCAATATATATCAATGGTTGAAGTTTATTTCCAAAGTAGTTATACATCGTTTTTCCTTTTAATTAAATTTATTAATTAGAAAGTATCATATGAAATGAATTATGGTTTTTTATGCATGTGATATTGATAAGACATGGTATTGGCCCATGATATTATAACAATCCATATTTACAAATTCAAATATCCATGATAAAGTGGGGATGAGTTTCCATGGTTAAGAATCGTATATATATAATCATTAACAATAATTATTATTATTTTAAATAATATTATAATTTAGTTATTTTTATGATTTTTCTTTTAACTTTAGAAACTTGAGATGTATGATAAAACTAGCCTAGATCCATCTTACCTTTGGAACTACCAAAGGTCGAGAGGTATCAAATCTCTTGAGATTTAAATATTTTGAGGCTTGGTAAATCAGGGGTTAAGATGGATATAGGGTGGTTTAATTTCTTCCTTTAAATAGACTATATTACACATGAATACCACTGGTTCTCATAAACTTGGAGTTAAAAAACCACTAGTTTCTTGACCAAGTCAAGTTTAGCTTATCAATTTAGTTTAAATTTAATCTTATTTCAATGTAGAGTTGTTTTTAATTTTTTCTTTATATTTTTGACCAAGTAAAAATGTTTAACATATTGTTATTTTTGTTGTTATTAATCAATATAATTATTAAATTTATTTTATATTATTTTTGTGTAACTTGACCAAGTCAAAATGTTAGCATAACATAACAAGACATGACAACGTCTCTATGATACTAGGTTGAGATTGTCTGGGAAGTACGTGTTTTTATCCATATTTACTAGCCATGTAATTTGTATGGTTGCACTAGTTTTAAACTAATCATGTAACAAGCTTCTTATCCATATGGATTTATTGCCACATTACCATGGGGATTCTTAATTTGTAAATGGAGATTGTTACAACACCATGTGCCAATACTATGGTTTATCAATATCAGATGCCCAAAAATCCATAACTCATTTCATGTCACTTGTTCATATGACATTTTTTATTAATCAATTTAACTAAAAGAGAAAAAATGGTATAACTACTTTCAAAATAAATTTCAACCTTTGATCTTTTATAATATTGTAGAATATTCCATGGACGTTAAATCCCTATCATCGACTTAATAATTATTGATAGCTAAATTAAAATTATGGAATCCTTATTCCAAATAGGCATACTTATTCGCATAATTATAAATGAACTTGTCTCACAAGCAACAATTTCGCCTGGATGATGATTTCTTCATCCAAATATGGAAATTTTCTATCAAAAAAGATGAAACTGGGAGTGTTTGAATCATGCTTTTAAAGGTGGAAATAAATTTCGTACTCTCAAATCATGCTTGAAAAAACCATTCTTTTCTTACTGAAATTGTCACCCATTTACACTACTTTATTATAATAATATTGTATTTCAATATACAAATGTTAATAAAAAGACTATTATAGATCCATCTTAATCACCGAGAGGGATCAAATCTTTTGGGGTGTAAATTGTTTTATAATGCAAAACTAGGAAAAAAAAAAAATTGTAGCTAGAGAGATTTGGTCTCCTCCCATGATTCATCGATGGTTATTTCATATATATATAATTGTTATTTACACCTTGAATATTATGTTAGGCAGATGAATTATGTAGACTACACAACTTAAGCTCTCATTGCTAACTTTTATACAAAGTTGACAAAAAATTATACATGAAAAAGGGGTCACAATATAGAATAGTGAGCCTACATGAATTTTTTTAACCATAATATTTTATTTTTCTAATTATTTTATATAACACAACTTTTTTTTGTTTAACCCTCTCCTCTCCCTATATATGAGATTGAAATATTTTATTATGGTCAACGTTAAAATATTTTTGTTTTCTATTTTATACTTTCTCTCTCATTATACATATATATGAAATTGATCTTGAAATAAATTAGTTGTTATAAATACTCAAATGGTCTATTTAAGTGTTGTATAGAAGTATTTTTTTTAAAGTATAAGAATTATACATCTCGTTCACACTCAAAAGTGAAAACATAAGGTTTTTTTACTTTTAGTTATTTTATCTCCCTAAAATGCATATATATCAAAAGTGAAAACATAATATTTTTTTACTTTTAGTTATTTTATCTCCCTAAAATGGATATATAAGTATGTTATATGGACATTGACACATTTTATTTATGGTTGAAAGTGAGAGAAATATTTTTAACATGTTTTCTTCATACCAACTATATATATATATATATTAAATTGTAGATGACATTAATTTCCCTATTTACCCTATTTACAGAATATTTTACTTTTATTTTAAAAGGAACACATGTCAACTCCATGTTGAGCACACAAAATCTCACATTGTCCTCATAATGGAATGTGTCTCTTCATGTTAGAGCTTGTATTTAAGCCAACTGAAAGTGATCCTCCATTTTGGTAGACTTTCGTCCAACAATTTGAAACATTATTTCATAGACATACGAACTTAGATAATCATGAACCACATAGAAAAAAATAAATATTATTGAAAAATAATATAAATTTAAAATATAAATACTAATCTCAAAATAATAAATAATATATATATATATATATATATATATAATGTTAATTAAAAATACAAAATAAATATAACTTAGAATTAATAAATAATAAATCAATTAATAAAAAATCATAATGTTTTTTTGAGTAAATAAATTAGTTGATATTTTTTTTTTAAATTCTCCCTCCTCACACTTCTTCCCTAATTTCGTGAGAAATGGGCACTTCAAATCTATGAATGGATTATAGGAATGGATTATATTGAAAGGTCGATCGTTATTCCTTCGTGTATAGGACTTTCATTTGGTTCAATTTTTACTTTACCATATTCCCCACAAGTTGTCAACCATCTTCTGCTAATGTTAATGGGTCAGTTATGGACTGTGATAAACTTAAAGCATACTCCGGGGTTCGGGGATCGAATGTGGCCAGGACTAAATTTGTCTTTTTCTATGTTTTTTTATGCACCGGACTATTATGAAGTATATGTTATTTATTGAATTTTATAAATATACTATTTTAGTGGATTAATAAAATTATAATTTCAAGAATATTGATGTTCGTAATTATCATTAAACTTAATTTAGTTTTTTATATTA
Source organism: Pinus taeda (assembly GCA_000404065.3). NCBI lineage: Eukaryota > Viridiplantae > Streptophyta > Pinopsida > Pinales > Pinaceae > Pinus > Pinus taeda. The sequence continues at coordinate 191,103 of APFE030147914.1, forward strand.
AAAAAATATTAAATTATAAATTATAAAAATAAATATTCTTATTTTCAAATTTTATGAAAAATGATCTTTTAGAGGGGATATTAAGTTAAAAGTTTGTAAGGAAAAATATCATTACTTTCAAATTTTAGGGAGAAAAATGGTGAAAAAAACGTAGTTGTAGTTTAGGGAGAATGCATGTGCAACAAAAATGATTAGTGTGTAGGAAAAAATCATCTAGTAAGCTTAATCGATACAATGCAAAAGTCAAAGATCCCTTCAGCAAAAATCACTTGTGACTGGGCATGTTTGATACCACTGAGGGGGCAGCGAACGAATATGAAAAGGCCACGAGATATTTGAGAGGAACCCCCTTCCCCACATCACGATAGGGGTATGGTTGAGCATCAACTTTCTTGGCCTTCTTGTGACTTAGTGTTAGCATGCAAGTCATCATGGAGGTTGCAAGTGCCTGCCGCATTGTTACCAAACTCACCACATTGTTACCAAACTCACACAACATCGTTTTTATTTTAATTAGTTATTCGTTTTTCATTCACACTAAATTCACATTATTGAGCTGATTGGTTCATTATAAAGCCTAATAATGGTATTTCTTTTATTAAAGTTAAAACTTTGTTTATCTCAATCAAAATAAAAAGAAATTAAAGATTTAAAAAAAAATAATTAAATAACTATACAAAACATTTAAATAATATCTACTCATAAAAAAATTGCACATGAACAAATTAGATCCTTCTCAACCTAGATCATATTTAAGATAGATTTATGCTAATTCATAAAACATTTTAATGAAATCTCTATTATTTATTCATATACTACATATCTATTAAAAAATATATTTTTCTACCCTCGATTAGGGTGTATGCTAGAGTACGCCAGCCAGTCATGGTAGTCAGGCCACATAAGGGAAGGGTACTACCCACCGCTCCCCACACGCTCATGGCAATGGGTGTGGTGGCCTTCCACATGACAACTAACAGAAGGTAGGGGAGAAGTGGCAGTCAAGGCCAGGGTAGTGAAGGAGGTGGGAAGGATAAGCGAGGATGGGTGATGATACAAAGGAAGGTGGACGAGGATTATTAAGGAAGGCAAGATGGAGGGAAGAGTATAGTTGTTATAGAAGGAAGGAGGAGCGAAGCCTTAAGACAGGGAAGCAACCAGCAAAGATCTATATGAATTGTCTCCGGGCATGTTCACTGGCCTTACACGCCCACTGCTATGTTTACTATGCTTTTCCATGGCTGGGGGGTAAGGAAGCAGACCGGAGAGGGGAATCGGGGTAAAGGCTAGGGAGACCAACATATGATGGGAGGGATAGGGATCGGGTTTGAGACAGAGAATGGCATCGAGAGTGAAAATCAGGGCTGGGACCTTAAGAAACCACCTGCGATTAAGCAAGATAACTGGGTTACCAGCGAGGGAGAGGAGACTGTAGATAAGAATGAGCAAGGGAAGGCAATTCAACTTGGCAGAGAAGAGCGAAAGAAACACATGACAGAGAGGCAAGGGAAGGCTATGTAAGTGGGAGTGATGGTAACCTGACTTGATGGGTTGGCGATGAGCGTCATAAGCATAATTCAAGTCGAGCATCGGGACATTACCCCTGGGAGTAGGGGAGAGACATGCCAAAATCAGAAAGGTGGAGAGGCTACTGCATGGCAGGTGAGGGGGGCTGACAATTCAGGCAGAGGAGAGGCACCACATCTTTGGGCAGAGGGGTACCTGGGAAGAGGCAATAGTGGCTTGAAATGTGAGGGGAGGGGAATCAGTATCAACTTGGAAATGCATGAATCTATGCCCCATGAACTAATGCATATTGTGTGTGAATAGGCTCGGAAAAAAGAAGCGATGGCCAGACCAACACATGGAAGAGGACAAGGCAGAAGGGGGAGGGAGCTACCTAGAGCAGTAGACCCGAGCACCTCGGAACCTAGGCGTGGGAGGAAGCCAGTAGAACGGCTCATCAGCGAAGCGGAAAAATCATATAGGGTAGGAATGGATGCAGGCATCCACAAGATTTTAGAAGATTGGGAGGAAATGATAAAGCAAGAGGAGGAATCCGAAGAGGAAATGAAGAATTGGAGAGAGGTAATCCTGGATCCTAGGAATACTAGGTGTAGACTCACGTAGTTTAAGCAAACATTATACCTGTACTTGCTCATGAAGAGCCTTATGAGGAAGGCCATGGAACAAATATCAGTGGGGATGACCATGACCCTCCAGGACATGCCCAACTACAAGAAAGACTTGCAAACCATTCAATTCCAGCTATGCAAGCAAGATATCCACCTAGATCATATTCAATGGCACATCCCTTGTATTATCGAGCTAGCAGACATACCCGGAGACTCTGCAAAAGACCTGACTCTGGTGAAGTCAACCTTAGAAAATCAGCAGGATTATTAAGGTTCCAGGATGTTTTTTTTTTGTTTCTTGCGGATAGCATTTACTTTTATTGATGCATGCTTATGATAGATAGACACTTAGACTCTTATCATGATATAGATACATATATAACTTGGGTAGATCGTCTGAAGCTATATTATTTTTGGATGGCTTGTAACAAGGATAACTAGCCAACAAACTTAGTTTTCCACTGGACAAGTTGAGGCCATCTATCTCACATATGTAGTATAAACTTATATTTTATAAATATAAAATACTTAAATTATTTTATTTTTAATAAAGTTAGTTTTTTAACGAGTCAATTTTTTTTAGATAGACATTTCAATTCTTTTGAAGTAACAACATTTGAATTCTTTTGAAGTACCAAATTTCTATAGACAAAAATTTATAAACAGAAGTGTTATTAAATAAAATAAAAAATACAGATTATGAACTTATGTTAAAACACAATTTCCAAATATATTATGGATGAATGTGCGTCACAAAATCACATACACTCCGATGCCCTCGTAACCTATAGACCATGTAAACCCCAATTGGCTGAAATATTATATTCCACAGTATAGCTAAATCTAAATTCTAAATCCAAGTTAAAGCACCAAAATATTGAGGAGCCTTAAATTTTGTATATTTAAATTGTCATATGTGTGGTTTGACGGTAAGTCACATGGGCGAAGCTCGGGGAGACTGAAGTTCAAATCTCATTGAGTACAATGACCTGCTGTGGTGGCGGCTAGAGGGGCGGATTCCCCTTTCCCGTGAGTCTGCTCTTGCTAAAATCATAGGAACTTAGCATACCTGACTTGCAAGTGGTTGGTTATGCTCTTGGTGTTATAGTGGCAGCTATGAGGTTTGATCTTGGGTCTCCCATATATTAGGCCTGGCAGTTACCGATTCACCATGTGGTTAAAAAAAAAAACAAAATAGTTGCGTCTCTCGACTATAAATAGAAATCTGCCGCACATTGTATGCAAAACGAGGATGCTTTGAATCCCGTGTTAAGTTGGTTTGCATGTTATGTTTGAATAATGTCGCATCCAACGATTCTTAAATTTATTTTTTTTTGCGGGAGAACACTAATATTATTGATATTGATAGTATTAAGTTATTGTATAAATTGAGTGGGTTTAATGATTAAGAAAGAGTATGTATTTTTTTTAAGAAATTATAACTTTAAAATTAGAAAGATAGAGTTTGTATGTCTTAATAAATATAACAATCAAATCACTAAGCAAAAATAAGTCTCTTATCCCATAAACAAAATTTTTTTATACACTAATATAATGTCTCGCTTATATAATGTCTAACTTAACAATAACCTTAAAACTAAATAATAATAATTAAAATTGAAACAATAACAATAAAAAACATAAAATTGTGTATCTGTTCATGTGAATCATAATAACAATATAACAGGAAAAGGTTCAAAGAATACTATTACTTTTTGCGAAAAATCCATCTCTGCAATTTTTCATAGCCAATGAAAAACCAAGGCTTTAAACTCACAATTTCTTTGAAATCTTACCAAGAACATGAGATTGGTCCGTAGGTGTGGTTATATATATTTATTAATGAGCAGGTTTGTATATGTTTTTTTTTTTTTTTTGCCGGTGGTTCACAATTACCCTTGGTCATTGGGTAGCTGCTACATCCATAGTAAATTTGGGCAGGTCGACCCTGAAGGGGGATCACATCCCCGCGGCCTATGTACTGATCTAATCCCAAGAGCTATCGGATATATTCGACCCTGTGACCTCTCGTATGGCGAGGCACTGCTTTGACCAGTTGAGCTAACCCTTGGGGCTAGTTGTATATGTTTATTATTAGATAATATATTTAATCCTTATTTTTTTGATGATATAACATTTGTCCAATATTAAATAACTTTTGCTAAAAAACTATTTGATTTCTGTAGTAAATCGATCTAAATGATTTTTTCTTTCCAACGCATAGATTATTAGTAATCATTGCTATGCACACACATTTCCTACACACCCTTTCCTTCCCCACATTCCCCTTTTCCACACCATACTTTTTTTTCATAAAAAATTGAAAGCAATAATATTTATTTTCTAAATTCCTAACATAATATCACCTCCCCATCGCATGGAATCACTTTGAGTTTTACGATAATTACAAAGGTAGATATAGTTCAAGATCCACATTAACCATTGGGAAACAATGGTTTAACAACAACAACGTACAAATCTTGAGGTTGAACCAGTCTTGAAGCATTATTAAAATGAAGTGGGAGCAACATACTTCTGTTATCACAACGTAGCCTTGTATAGAAAGAGTTTGGCTGGAAATTGGTTCAATTTTGACAACAGTTGTGTCACACCTCCAACAAGCTCATTTTCAGCCATGTAGAGTTCAGAGACTTCAAACAGAGATGCGTAAACAATGTTGCAGTACTTCCATAGAGCGCAACAGTGACTACTGCAAAAATAAGACTATTCAAGAACTTCCCCAAGATTAATGTTTTGCTGCTATTGTGACCACCGTATGAGTACTTCACACATGCAATCCTAGCTCCACTTTGCTCAATGACAAATTCTTTTTTGAGTCGTATAACGAGGTGGAGGAATTGTCCGGACGGCCAAAAGTGGCCGAAATCCGGGCAGAAAATTTTAAAAAATCTTGTAGAGATATTGTTTGAATCATGTTTTTGATGGTGGAAATGGATTCAACACCATCAAAAATGTCTAGGGCACCTAAAATTTTGAATTTTAACAATTATAACTTGGATTTACAAAAATCCTTGCCGGATTTTCTCTAAATATGTCCAGAATTTCCATAACTTTCCAGGAAATTCCTCCAACTAGTTAGACTACGACATTTTTTTTAACCAAATTGGTGTTTGGGCATCATATCACGAGTCCTCTTCTATTGTGTGACAATACTTATGATTTGACAATACTTGTGATGAATAAGGAGGAAAAGTAGAAGAAGAAGAAAAGAAGTGACAAAATAACCAGTTTTCTCTACCACTTTTCAAGAACCGAGGTATCCAGTTATAATATTCTACTCCTATAGCAACTTCAAATAGAATAGCAAATGCCTTACACTTACACTTACACTTGCAATTAGATGTTGGCACGATGCAAAGATTGTCAGTGCGGAGCACAAATGAGGCAAGCCCAAGCAGTGTTAGTGTGGAACACGAATGATGCCAGCGCCAAACAATGTTAATGCAAAATTTGAATGAGTCCATGCCCAAAGAGGTGTTGTACAGGGCCTGGAAGTGGGCTAGGGGTTGGTCACGTGGCAAAAAACATTTGCAATTTTTATGTCTTCATGATGTAAAGAATGTTAGCGTGGCGCCCTAGTGAGGCCTCAAACAATGTTAATGTAGAATCTGAATGAGGCAAGCCGGAACACTAGTAGTGTGGAGCCTGAATGAGGCAAGGCTCAAACAGTGTTAGCACGGAGCTCGAATGAGGGAAAACCTAGGTGGTTCTTAGTTTTTTGGCCTTTTGCACTTAACAACATTACTAAACACGTGATCTTTGATTCCCCTTAGGCCCTTTTGTTTTAGCCCTAATTCTCCTCACATGACCAGGGTCTTGAACCAGGGGCTTAGCCCTAAGGTGCTAGGGCCTTTATACTCTTGTTTGGTGGTCTTTTTCCTTTTATACCTAGATTCCCACATTTCGGCGATTTTTTATGCTTACCTTTCATATTTCCCCTTGACCCTTGCAATCATCGATCTGCAAGGTTGGGCTCACCAAAGTTATCGCAATCACAATATGGGAGAGGGAGACCTTTTAACTCCTTTCATTGCGCCAACCGATTGTCTGAACGTGAAACCTTCATAAGGTATAACACATAAAATATCACATCTGGGAGGGTCGACCACATATCGCAATCATAAGCCGGGAGGGGACTTCGATCATTGATTTGCAGGAGTGCGAAACTATGGGATTGCTAACATTGTTAGTGCCACATGGCACTTCCTGATTGGTGACACATGTCACCCTGTAATACCCCCTTAGGACCTGAAAATTCCAAATCAACATGCCATGTGTCCTTTCATACGCCACGTCATACTGACGTCAGCTACCTCGTGTCATTATTAGATCCAATGGTGCTCTGCCATGTGGCCCCCTGAGGAGAGAGAAAATGGGTCCTTTTACCCTTGGTTTCTCATTGATTTTCTTTGTTAAATGAAATTGGTCCCTCCTTGCACTTTAACAATGAGGGCTCAAGTCATGGCGATTTTGATCTATTAGTGTATCTGCACCCCCACCCGCAATTCCTTAGGAATGGTTCATAGGGCCTGCTAATCACCAATTTGTCGGTATTGCAGGGTTTGATGTGCGATATGAAAGACCACGGGATACTGCACGGTGATATGTGGTATGTGGAACTTGCCTACCACTGATAAGTCGATGGACTGTGCCTGGGGCCTTGTCGATTTGCAATTTGCGATATCGACAATCGGCTGATCATAGATTTTGATGCTCTTCTGTATTGCCACTTCAAAAAAAACATCTATTTGCAATTGCAATAAGTTCCTGGACCTCTGATATGCTTTTTTCCTTCCCTTTAAAAGCACTAGAACCTCAGAACTTTAACATGCCATATCTTCTAACCCAGGAGTCCATTTTCGGACTTCCATAAACTATTGGAAAGCTTGTCCTAAACACTATGCAATGGAGAGGGCTCAATTAAGCACCGAGAGCTTCTGTGTCCTAGAAAATGGATTCAAAATTAATTGCTCTTTCTCACTCTTTTCATCGCTGAAATCACATTTAGTAGTGAGTGACAACATTGGCTCCAACTGGGGACAATGCCTTGCTGGCAAGGTGTTGAGAACATGCAGACTAGTATCCTTCACCATTAGGCATGGAGTCAAAATTATAATGAATCTATATAACTAGAAAATCTCCATGGGACTTAATTTGTTGGGAGTACTTTCCTCATCAAACTAAAATGCAGAAAAATAAATTCTATCAACTAGAAAATAAATTCTTAGCTAGTGAGCTTATTTATTTACATTCTTACTTATGCACATGGCTCAATTCACCTAAGCGAGTTTAGCTCTCCAAAAAAGCCAGACCAACATTTCAGTGCTAGACCTAATGCCCCTGTTATCACTGAAAATGCCACAATACTTTTCAGTAGCTGAGCGAATAGGTTTATACCTGGCACGCATATGTCAACAACAGACAATTAATCGCTTGGTTCTGACTGCCATAAGGCCGCCGTTATTGGTAACACCTGGGATCCATTAAAATATACATCGGGGCCACCTCTAAACACTTTTTGATGATTAAAGGTCTTATTGAGGATGCTTGACAGTGATGGTGACGGATCCAGCTCTCAATAGATATAGCTTATTAAATTAAGGCCGAGGACTAATCCTGAGATACCCGCAGTTTTCGCTTGATCATTGAGGAGATGTATTGGTGAACGCTGGTCAAATATCATTCATGGGTTATGTTCGTATCATTAGCACAGAATTGAATTAAGCTTAATAGAACCTCTGCATATTTTGTGTGAAGTTCTGCGCAAAGGCTTTAAGATGCCAGACTAAGCCACAGAACGGTATGCTATCATTAAAAGAGGGTGTGTTCAAGCAGACACAGTTTATCACCATCACATGTTAAGGTCCAGAAAGAGACAAGTTTCGTGGTCTTGTTCGCGTTCTCGTTCATAACATGCCAGACATTCTCATCGCAGGCATTCCCCTTTTTTCTTCTCATGAGGGCAGGCGTAAGCAGTCATGGTCTGGATCATCTGTTCAAAGGAAGAGACGAAGCTAAATGCTGACTTTAAACCACAGCTGGATTTTAAAGGAGTGGCATAGTACTCTAAAGTTAGATTACTGTAATCTCTAAATGAAAGAAAAGCTTTGTATTGGAAATTACTCCATCGCTTTATGAGTCCACCATCTTGAAGAACGAAACATAGCAAGGAACGTTGGTTTATGTTTTCTGTGGTAGCCTGCTCATCCATGAGGCGATGTTTTTCTGGCCTGATCATCGGAAATCAAGAATAATATAAAAATTGAGGCTGGTTTTAATGCTGCTTCTCTCCTAACATGGCCGTTATAATGGACTTAGCAGGTCATATTAATGTAATTCTTGCATATGTTATAATTCCATTCAAAGGTCGTTTGGTTTTGCAGTATGGTGGCTTAGTGTTGAGCAGGGGTGGTTGCACAGGAAAGAGACATGAATGTCTTCGGTCCATTAATATATTTAGTTTCCTGGTGTTGATGATTTTTACTTTCTATGTTTGTTGCAAGACTTTAAGTTATACAGCGGGCAGCCTTGTAAAGGTTTTATAAATTGTTTTAACCTAATTGATTTGGAATGTATTCCATATCAATAGTGTTCGTTATGAGCTCATCTTGCAGAGGCATATTTACGTCTTGTTTAGTGATCTTTGGAAAATGGGTTCTGTAAGAATAAAGATTCTTACTTAAAGCTGATATGCTCGATTCAGATTACGGAATGCGCCATTGTTTTGTGCGCTTAAGGGATCAGAAATGGAAACAATTTCAGATGGCAGAGCCAAACATGAGTTTAATGCAGATTTCAATTCAATACATAAGGAAGCAGGTATTGAAACAACAGGATAGTTACATGAGAAACATGGTCAGTGTTCGGACCTTGCTGATGTTGAAGCTATACACTGGCAATCATTTAGCTATGAGAGGAAGACTGTGTTTTCAATCACACAGCAGTTTCGTAGCGCGCTACGAAACTGCTGTAGGCGATGGTTTTAAACACAAAGCAGCTATGCTGGTGAGATGACTGAGAAACTTGAAAGAGAGACACCTATCTATCAGTAGAACCTACAGTACATCCAATATGTGGCAGTCCGCTCTATTTTGGTCAATTAAGGATAAAAGGCAAGCTCTTTTAGATTCGAATATGGTGAGGCAAATCAAAGACTGACAAACAGGAACAGTTTCCTATATTTCAGGATGACGGAAAACATATTATATTAAGGGCCAACAAGCAACTGCAGACACCTGTT
>APFE030147914.1:202424-247646 GCA_000404065.3 Pinus taeda
GTGGCTATAATTTTTTTAAATATCGATGGAAGGCTATATGAAAACATTTCAAGGAAGATATGCTACCATGAGGTACTATTTTGTACCAAACTCTAGCATCCTCATCTAAGGAATACATGAACAATTTCATTTGTACATCTTCAAGGAAAATACCCTGTTCTTCCATGCATTCATGAAATTCTTTAAGGTGTTGGCTAGACCTTCTATCTGTTCTTCCAATGTATTTAAGAAAATAGGTATACCATTCATGAAACGAAGGGACATGATTGGGATAACCAACGATAGAAGAAAAATAAAGTGGGGCAAATTTGTTGGCTAGGAATGCAGGAAGGGCCATTTCAAAAACCCCCCTTGATAAGTGATTTCAGTTTCAAAGGTAGGGAACGTTTTCAGCTGCTCTAGCATCACAACGAGTATGAGGTAGATTTAAAGCCAGGATGATCAAATAGAGATACAGACAGTGGAGTTGCCAAGATGTTTACCATAAAATTGGAACAGTGGAGGTGCCAAGGTGAGAGATCTTCAACCCACACTTCCCTTGCTCACCTAACAGAGGGAATGTAAAAAAATTGTCGTACCCAGGGAAGAATATTCTAATCTGTTCCCCATAAGCAGTGCCAGAAAGATTTTGTGGATTTGTCTAGCACCTGCATCACGAGTGCTTTAAGGGACATAGAAAGCCTCCTAGAGATAGCCTCTGGGTTGACTGTAGACTAGTGCCTAGGACATCTTGAAATAGAGGAGTGCATGGAAGATTAGTGGAGAGGGGTTTTTGTAGCACTCCAATTGTCACATAGTTAAAAGAGAATAAATACGGTTTGGTTCAATAGCCTTCATTAAGGCAGACTCAAGCCAACACATGGATCAAAATGCGGGTTGTATATCGAGGAAATCTCAAAGATAAATGTCTTCTTCTGGTGGCCGACACACAATAATGAGAAAACTTAATATTGAAGTTGTAGTGAAGGTGGAGAGAAGGAGAGGGAGGAGAGAAATAGACGTGTAGGGTTGTAAACAAACAAAATCCTCAACAACCATGTTCTAGTAGAAATATGGAAGAGGGAGAAGGTGAAATGGTAGAAATACTAGAGAGTTAATTAAGGTTTCAGGCCAGATATAACATGGGTATCATTAGTGCTAAACAACAAAAGTAAATATGGTCTCACACAGGTACAAAAAATTAATCAAATGACACAAATAAATTTGCAATTACTATAGGTATTGTAGGTTATTGAATAACACAAGTAAATTTGTAATATAACACAGGTATTGTTCTCTATTTAGCTGCCAAGATAAATCCATGAATCAGAGAGAAACCAGCAACATCATTACACTATTTCAGAGAAGGGAAAACACAAGTGAAATGAGATTTACAAAGAGGACACATACTGCACATTGATCTACTTGGAATCACCAAGAAAGTTTAGCACAACAATAGTCAAGTCCCCCATGAATAAGAAAATAGAACCAAAAGTGGCATCTCATAATTCAGACCTCGTAGGTGTGAAATTCCGACACCTTTATTAAGAGTTTCTTCCCCCTATTTATAAGAAGAGGGCGAGTTGGAATTGCATTTACAAAAATATCTTCGGCAGAATATCCAGTTGTCTATTAGACTAGATGTCTTGTTGTGCAAGGCTCTGCTGCTCAAAATGATTACAATCAAGATTTGATCCCTTCTTGGAAATAAACGGAAATTACAGAATAATCAGAAATAAAGAAAACTAAAAGATGATTGGAGGAAGTGTCCCCTTTGCTGTTCCTATGAATGGCCTCTGGTCAAGCCAAGTCTCAACTATGATGTGCTTTTCCTGTTGCTCAGTTGGTTCCTATTACTTTCACCTTAACTGTCAAGATAACTCATTCTTTGGAGTAGGGAGTGGGGCGACTATGAGTGTCTATAACAAAGTAGAAATCGAGTCTGCCCTGATAGTCCTTTGCTATGTATCAGAGTGGAGCCCCATACCTCCTTTTACTCTCTGAAGTCATGTGATGAAGCAGTTGAATTCATTTCACTGGCCTATGTAGTCCTTGGTTTCTTGTTGTGGGGGCTTCTAAAAATAGGGAGAAAGGAAATGTTGACAGTTAGTCTGTCAGTGAAATCGCTTGTTAAAAATTTGCTTTTCTTATATAGAGAAATAATTGCTGGCATGATTTCCAAACAAAAGAGAATGAATTTAATGAAACCAAAAGAGGTTTTTCTAAAAAATAGAACCATTTAGAAAAACTTCCCTCATTTTTCTAAAATATATCACGGTTATGGATTTTAGAAGGGATCACTAGACCCCACTTTTTAGGATTTCCTGAGGACAAAGCTCATGGACAGTTGTTGACTTGGATGCCATCTCACCAAATTCGACTTGCTGATCCTTATATCCATCCATGACTCCAGAAACAACATTATCTTTACATAAAGATGGGATGAGAAAGTTTTTTGTGCATGTATTTGAGATGTACGCTGGGATTATATAGATTTTTTAATTCAAGCTTTGCTAAAAATTAGTTTTTAGTTAGTTTGTCTTTTGTATAAAGACAAGAATTTTATAATGAAGAGAGGATGTATTTTATTTTAAAAAATTAACACTCTCATGTATTTCAGTATATATTAAATATATTATAGTTTGATGCGCATTTTCAATAAACTCATGTGTTGTAGTTCCCTCTCCGTTATTTCCCTGTTTATGAAAATTCTTCTTCATGTTTGAAAAATGTTAGTATATGAGATTGGGATTTAGTAATACCCCTTTCTCATATTTCTCAGTCATTAGTACTTAGAGTTCCTATTAGCTATATTTTTTTTTTTCCTTTGAGTCCTTTTCTTTTAAATTTCTCAAATTGTCAAAGGAGTTATTGCTACCTTGCTTTTTGTGTCATGCTCATTAGATCTGTAGCATCATTTGATAAAATTGGATTCCATGAACAATGATTTGTTTTAAATACAACCCAACAAAATTTTGAATCCTACAAACTAAATTTGGCCACGAGACTCCATTATGAAAACTACTACTACAGTGACCTAGAGTAGTTGAGTTTTAGGGAGTTAGGCCCCTCCGGGTTGAAGGGCCAAATTTCAACCTAAAAGAGGTTTGAGATTACCTTAAAGGTTTTCTTATAGCCAAGTTTCCTCTAAGAGATTAAATTTTTGCATCGTTTTCATGGAGCGAAAGGAATATTTACCCCAAATGATTTCATTGGTTAAGATTAGGTTTCTTAGGTCAAGCAGCAATTTGGATATCAATTTTGGCTGCAAGATGTTTTCTCTAGCGACTCCATTTCCAAGAATACAGAGTTAGAAGCTTCCATGGCGAATCCATTGTTAGAAGGATTCATAGCTCAGAGGATTCATTGATTATTTCACTATGCCAATGAAGAACTCAAATGCTACTACTGTTGTTTCAAGGTATGCAAATTTATATTTTACAGATATTCGTTCTTTTCCTAATCATTTACCTAAATAAGAATATTTTCTGAGAAATGGACAAAAATTTAGTGGTGATGATTACAACGTGACTTTGAAACATACTACAATTTTTTGTGACTTTATTGGTCTTCTTAAAGTCGAGTTTGAAGATGTATACATGAGATTATTTTATGATTCATTCCAAGGCAAGTGCAAAAATTGGATTGGATGTTTGTCTGCAAAGTCCATAACATCCATAACAAGATTTTGGGTTATCTTCTTAGAAACATGGATGGAGAAAGAAGAATATGTAACATATCATGTTTCCATTCAAGGTTTTAGAGAATGGAATGATGGGTGTAATAATGATGAAGTGGATACAATTTTCTATGCATTTTTGTCCTCTTATTTAAGGTCATGCAAATGTAGCTCATAAGAAACGATTCATTTCTTCCAAGGAAATTTAGATAGATCTTCTAATCTTAGAGGATCAATTTTTTTCCATATCAAGATCATTATTTTGGAATCTCTCCTCAATAGCAACGAAAAGACATATTTCATCCCTCTGTTATTGATATGTTAGAAAATTATATATTACAGAGCAATGGAACACATAAAATATATTGCAGAAAATATAAACACATAAAACACATAAAACAAGAGAGACACAGATATACATGGTTCACCCAATTTGGGCTACGTCCACGGAGAAATAGCTAGTCCTTCCTTCTATATTATCTAGCAAACTGAAGAGATACAACCTATAATAGATCTACTATAATTCCCTCTTCTCTCTCACTCAATCTCCTCTCGGTTCCTCGGTCAGAATACAAATCTACATATACACAATACAATTCCCTCATATATAGTGAGGGGGTTCCTTGTAGGGTAAAAAACCCTAAATTAAACATAACTTCTACCGTCAGAACTCCACCTAATGAATGGCCCAGATTGACTACCAAATTACAACATTTTACAATGCAATTTTACATCTATTTTTAGCATCAAGGGCCCCTGTGGACCCCCCTGCAGCACAAATATTATGGGCAATGTTTCCACCACATTATGAAATGGGGTCCAATGTGGTGATGCCTCTGAATAAAGAAGATAATCAGGCTCCACACCCAACAATCTGCCTCTTGGAGATTGATTATAGCAACTTCACCACTGCTTCATTTTTTGGACAATGGCTCCACTTTGGACTTGGTTGTTTCTCATCTTCTTCATCATACTTGAAGACCAATTGAAACTGGGAAAAATCTCTATTTCACCCTGGTTACAACTTCTGTTAACACATCTACAGGATTTTGGCTAGTGTGTATCTTTTCCAACTTCAACTGTCCATCTTCCAATGCTAACCATATGAAATGATACTTGAGTTGTATATGTTTCCTTCACCACTATATTGTCCAATATTGATTTTTCTAAAGCACAATATAAAAAGCCATGGTATTTGAGAAGTTACTGGATTGTTTGTATTGGGAGTTTCGTATTATTTAATTGAGAAAATATTTCAGTAGTTTACGATAGCCTGGTGTGCCAATAAGGTCAACACTCTGAGCATGTTTTGTAGAAACTTTCAATTTCAGTTTTCAGTTTGTAGTGTGTAGTAGTGTGGTACAATTTACAAGTTGTAGGGTTACTATTTGGGAGTCGCCCAATGGATTAGGCCTCTAATCTATGGGATTCTTGCTGCCATCTATGATAAAAAAACACCCCCGTGGAGCTATCTATTATCACATTAACTCTGTTTAAAAAAAATCAAAAAATGTTGGTTGTTTTAGTGTCATCATTTTAGTTGTAATAAATTGTGAAATCATCATTAGCGGGGCTATCATTTCTTTAAGAGTTTTGATAATTTTTTCTATAGAAATTATTTGACAACGACCTTATTATCATTTCCAATAAAATTGATAGGCTGACTATCAGCGCCAAAAATAAATTTAAAATTTGGAATTATGTTGACCATGTCATTGTCAATGATGATGTCTACAAGCGTGCCACGTTTAAGTGTGATGTTAAATCATAGATTTTTCCACCACCACCAGTGTATGGTTTATTGGTATTGTCATGGTTTAAAACTTGTTTTCCCCAGATTGTAATAATTTTCCTAAATTGTAGTGATTTCCCCTCTCCACCAATTAAACTCATTTCATTTTGTAAATTCATGTTTTCATTTGTAAGTTTGGTTACTTTGTTGTTAATTTGGAAACGACTTGCAAGATATCATCTGGCTTCTCCTGCAAATATCCATGATCAAATCCTAGTGTTTTCACTTCTAACTGAAGTATGTGCTAGGGAAAGGCAAAAAGGCTAACCGGGCTAAGCCCAAAGCACCAGATCTGTTGATGATATATCACAAAATCCATCAGAAATTACAACATAGTAGGGAGGATATGACATTCCCACTCTCAACGAATTCTAAAAGTAGGAAAAAAGGAAATGCTAACAATTAGTCTAAATCGTGAGTTAAAACTCTAGTTTTCCTGTACAACACAGTAATTTTGGGCATGATTTCCATACAAATGAGAACAAATTTTACAAGACCAAATGGATTTTGTGTCCACAATGGATCCGTTTAGCAAAACTGTTGTTGGTTTTCTAACAGCTATCAAGCTTTTGGCTCTTCGAAGGGATCATTAGACCTTACTTTTCACGATTTCGTAAGGAAAAAGCTCATGGACAGTTATTGACTTGGATGACACCTCACCAATTTCGACTTGTTAATCCTTATCTCCAGCCATGACTCCAAAAACAACATGATATTTAGATGAAGATAGGATTAGAAAGTTTTATATGCATGTGTTTGAGATTTATGTTGTGATTATTTAGATTTTGTAATTAAAACTTTGCTAAAATGTGTTTTTTATTTAGGTTTTCTTTTCTATGAACACATGGATTGTGTAATGAAGAGGGGTTGTCTTTTATTGTAAAAACATTAACACTTTGGTGTATTTGATCAAATCTTAAATATATTACAGTTTGATAAGAATTTGCAGAAAACTCATTTGTTGTAGCTTCATGTTTGTTATTTCTCTATTTATGAAAAGTCTTCTTCATGTTTGAAAAATGTTGGTATCTGAGATTGGTATTCAGTAATGCTCATTTCTTGTATTTCTTAGTCATTAGTACTTGTAGTTCATGTTGTCCATTAAGAAACCAATTTCTTAGCTGTGTAGAAATCGTGCTTAAGACATTAATGTTTATTATTATTGTCACTTATTTGTATGATGTATCTTCAAGTGAAGGACCTAAAAGAACTGGGTCTTAACCCTTAATACTTAGGTGATATGAAAGTATCAGAATGCCATATGATGCTAGATATAAATGTTGAATGAAGAATGCTTTGAAGGGATAGAGACAATATGATGTTTTTCACACAAACTATTATCTGTAACACTTTGACAAGTTAGAGACGATATGTTGTTTTCACATCAACTATTATCTGTAACTTAGAAGAAATGTAGAAGTAGGGGTTTTAAGTATAGGAGCGCTCTTTTAAGGAATTTTAACTTCACGCACATAAGTAAACAAAGACCTGCGACTTCATTACTATACTTCAATAAAAGAAGACATATGATGACACATAACAGAGAAGTTAGAAAATCATACCCAACAATGTGTGGAAAGCTTCTGATTCTTTCATTAATCAACAATTTATCAAAAATATAGTAGCCTAGTCTCCAAGTTCTTCAAAATTTGAACCCTCTTTCTATAATTTTTCCTCTTTTTATACATCATGTGATAGTTGATAATCATCAACACTGTGAAACTGCTTAACTATCTACCAACCATCTAAATTAAAAATCATTGCATAATATTATGTTGGAGAGTAAAAGACACCTCATTCTCAAGAAAACAAAATAGCAGGAAGTAACAAAAATTAGAATATAACTGATGATTTTTTCTCATTGTTCGGATATGTGGCTTGAATGCTAATGAAATTTCTCTATAGATGTTCTGATAATAGCTAGATTGTTTTAACATAGCATAACTGCATCTTGACACGATTTTGTGTGTGGTTGTGGGTTATGGGCCCACGTATGTATCAAAAATGTTATGATTGGAAGAAACACAAAGAAAACCTTATGTCCCACATATATTGGAAGTGCTCTGATTGGCAGAAACACAAAGAAACCCGACCAATCACCGTTCCTTTGGAGTCTTGGTCATCTGCCTCTAATTTGAGGTATTTTGCTAAAGCAACGGAATTCGTTGATTTATGTGGAATATGGCTTACCACGGAACTGAAAATCATTTAGGCTCTGGTTCATAATCTTATCGTGTCTGCCTTTTCCATAGACCTTTGCCTTCCCCACAGACCTGATAGGAAACAAAAATGCAGTTAAAAGACTTCTTGGGTCCAGAATTTATAATAAAACCTGAGCACTTTTTGACATGATATTCGTTGGATCTCGTCCCTTCTTGATGAATGACTGTGATTGATCCAGACTTCAATGGATTAAACCACATTCTATAAAACATCACGTCCATTTTTTGAATTAAACATCGCCCTTGTTAACCACACGATTACCGTCGGATTAGCATTCTTCAAGTGGATGGCCCTGATCAATTAAGGTTTTAACTCGATTTTATAACTTCTCGCTTCTAATTTTGGAGTAAACCTCGACCTTGTTAACCACACAATTGCTGTCGGATTTTTTGTCTTCCAAGTAGATGGCTCAGATCTTCTCGTGAGTTTCTCACATTCAAAAAGCCATTACTAATATAAAATAAGTCATTTCTTTCAAATTCTGCATTTCCTTTTATTTCCATTATAACATAATATTTGAATTTTTTTTTTCATTTTGCGATAAAACTGAAAATAAAATTAAAATAACAATGGCTACTACAACATCTCGCTCCACCTAGGCATAGTGCTTTTTCCACAAAAGCACTAAGAACCACAGATCAGTTCCTTCACCGTGTGCATCGAGTCACATATTGCTTAGCCAATTTAAATTATATGGAATTTGTACAATGAATTCACTCTGATATCTACAATGATATGATGTTTGTGCTTCAGAACTGGAAATAATGTTTGAGGTACTGCCCATTGCCAAGAAGTTGTAAAGATTCACCATCAAGATTCTCCAGGAAAAATGTATTATTTGTACTTGCTTCTATAATTCTGAATGGGCCATACTAGAGAGGATCAAACTTCTGATGTTTGCCCTTATCTTTTCTTTTAGTATCCCACCTTAATACTAGGTCTCCAACCTTAAAATAAATTTCTTTGGCCTTTTTGTCAAAAATACCCTTCATCTTTGATTGATACATAATCAAATTATCTCTTACCTTATCCCTACTTTCACTCAACTCCACTACCTTATGCACTATTCTTATCAGATCATTGGGCTCTTCTTTTGCCTCCTGAATCATTGCAATTATAGACTTCACACACTAACTTCGGAATAGAGCTTGAGTTCCATCCACTAACTCAAAAATTGATTTTCTTGTAGACCTTCTTATTGTCACTCGAACAACCCATAGAGCAAACTTTAACTTTGAATCGCAGTCTTTCTGATTCTCTACAATAGTTTTCTTAAGGATCTTCATCAATGTTTTGTTAGTGGATTTAGCCAATCCATTTCTTTGTGTATGATAAGTTGTTGAGTGAGATAAAATAACATTATACTTCTGACAAAAAGCAACAAACTTACTTGAACTGAACACTTGAGCATTGTCTGTTATGATTTTGACAGGGCATCCAAATCTATTGAAAATATTTTCCTCTAAGAACTTCATCACCACCTAGTCATTTTCCCTTTTAGTAGGGATAACTTCTACCCACTTGGTGAAATAATTAGTAGTTGTAAGAACCCATTTGTGTTGCTCACTTGAAGGTGGTTTAACCCCTTCTTTCAAGGGAATCATGTGTTGAATAATGCTTACATCATATGTCTTGAGATCCTCATAGGACAAAGCAAAAACATCAGTGTGTTCCATGAAAAGATTAATATATCTCTCATTATAATTAAGTGAAACTTCCTTGAACAATTTGACCAGCTTGGGCTCCTTCTACGTTCCAATATTGTGATGTTGAATCTTCTCATCCTGTGAAAGGAAACCAACACCTGTTCCTTCTTTAGAATAGGCTCCATCAAAGAAGAACTTCTACACCCCTTTTGTTTCTAGCTCTGTATTTACACATGCTGAAGCGAACTGCCTATGGTTATCTCAGCCAATCCTGCATTGTCATGCAGCATGAAGCAAGAAAAGTCATCTTTTTCTTGGCTATATACAGGTGAATTACTTTCTTTGTTCTTTGTGATTGTTTTAACAAATCTGATTTCTCTATACGTCCTTCTTTCTTCCCCACAAAAAATTGGTATGATAGCATAAGTAAAATCCAATTTCAAAACACCACCCAATTTAGCCCCCCATGACCTAGATAGTGACATTCCAAACCTAGCAGGGATATCTTCTACCACTACATCCATTACCGAGCATCTAGATGGGATATGGGCTAATGACACCACCATATCTTTAATTACTCCAAGACACTTGACTTTATTTGAATCAAAAGAATACAGGTCTCTGTAAGGTTTAGTAACTTGTAGGTTTAGTTGTTTCATCACTGATGGTGGAATAAGGTTATGTGAAGCTCCTGAATCAAACATAAAATTATGCAAGAGGAAATCATGAATCAATAAAGAAATGTAGAAAGGAGGTGTTGAAGAATCTACCTGTTATAGCTCCAAATCTCACTATTATGGTTTGTGATGCTGCACTCATGGCCTAGGGCAACCCCTCCTTCCAGACTTGGTCTCAAATTTAAAAAACAGTGTTTTATTCCCTGTACGCGTGATTTCCCTGAGTTAAACGCATGTATACGCAGGTCCATATATACCCAACCCACGTATATGTATTAAAACACTTAAAAAATATAAAACTCCTTATTTTCAGGCGGAGATCGCGGGTTTTACTTGCTGATCACCTGTTAGTGCCCGTGGCCCCAACTGTTCCCAAACAATTCCTAACTAAAAAACTACTTTGGGATTGGTATAAAAAGACATCAAAGGGAAGGCCTAAGGGAAGAGGGAAGAGAGAGAAAGGTTATTATACTGAGATTTTCCCCCTGACCAGGTCTGAAGACCCTTGTGCCTTCTGCACTTCCCCCATTTGGATAGGAAACCCTTGTTTCCTTGTGATTTGATGTTCATCCCTTAGTTATGGCATCATGGAGTGAGTCTTGGAAGGAGATATGCTAGAGGCTTGAGGCGGGACGGATCTGGAAGGAAGTTGTGCTTGGAGCCTGCAAAGGTTGCTCAGGTGATATTACTCCTTTTGTACTTTCTATTTGTCTATAATAAAGAAACACTTCTTGATTCCCGATATGCTTATTCTTTATGTTTATGATGTTCATGTTTGAATTTCATGTATGAATGGTTGTTTAAAGTTCATAACTAACTTCCTACTTTTATAACATAAAGATGATTTTTGTATAAATCTTTGTCCATATATTGTTGCATTCTTTGGAATTTTTGGTTTTGCAGGGCAAAGGAGCGAAAGGGATGTGAAGAAGGGTTTGGACCCTTGAGGAACTACTCAAATGTAGGACCTGAGGTACGTCCTTCTTACTTTAGAATTAGCTTTTGCGAGCATAATGGCTGTGTGTATGCATGTTTCTTTGTTTAGACAACTTTCAGTCTGCTAGGGTTCCACCCAAAATCCCTAGGGGATAAAATCCCTCAACAGAATTGGCGACTCCGCTGGGGACAACACTCTTGTTGTTCCTAGTTTGGGTGTTTGTCAAGCCTATCAGGGCTCAGTTGCTTTCTGGTTTATTGTTATTGTCTGATCTGTTCTTGACTTCTGAGTTTTGCTAGTTTCTTCAGTTTGTTTTTTTATTTTTCTTGAAATATTATATATACACTGTTTTATTTAGTTACAGAAGTTTATAAACGCTTGTTGTCTGAAGGAAACCCGCATATACGCAGGTTTCCTCAGGAACAATCGCGTATACACGCAGGCCGCACTAAGTACAGTCGCGTATATCTTGCAACTTTCAGGATTTATAAATTTTTGTGTCTTTGAAGTTTGTTTGGTGTTTTCAGTTAGTTTGAAATAGTCATTTTTGTCAGTATCAGTTGTCTGTGTTACAGCAAGCGTCTTACTCCGATTTCTCTCTAATTATAAGGAGTTTTGGTCTTGTTTTGTGTTTGCAAGCGTCATCATCTTTTTGATAAAAGCACGCAAGATTTCTTGATTGGAATCTTGGCTGCTCTGAGTTATTAGAGTAGAAAGATTGCTATCAATCTTTGTGTTCAACTTTGCTTTTTGGTGACTTTTTGTTTGCTTAACGAAATCGCTTTTTATGACCATCTACTTCTTTGTTTCATCAAAGTTGGCATTTGATACTTTATTGAAATTGTCTTTTTGATCTTTCTTGGTCTTTGTTACCAAAGCTTTCCTTGCTGCTTTCGATTGTTAAAAAGCCTTTTTAAACACATTTGTTTTTGTTGAGTTTTCATTCTTTGTAGGGTGTCAACTTGCAAAAGTATTTCTTTCTTATTGTTTCAATCGCAAAGTTTCAGTTTTTGTTGAGAGCATTTTCGAGAAGACTTCCTTGTTGCTACTTTGAAGAGAACTTTTTGAAAATTTTTTGTCTTTCTTTCTTGAACTTGCTTTTCATTTGGTTTCCTTTTGGTGAATGAAAGTGCTTTATTTTTATCTTGAGTTTTGTTTTTAGTGTTTAGACGAAATGAATGGTAGCATCTCATATTCCATCTAAACATTCTAAGTGGCAGAAGAAAATTTGATAAGCAAAGCAACTTTCATTTCTTGCTTTAGAGAAATCTTGAATTCTTGCATCTTCACTATACTTTGCATTAGTTTGCATCATTAAAGCATTAGCAATTCTTTTGGTTTTTGCATGTGTGAAATGTTTTACAAGAAAAGAAAAGGAAAATTTTTTGCTTTCTAAGTGTTTCCTACAACCCATGTAGAGTACTCTTTTCATCGAAAGAAACATGATTGCATTCATGTAGTTACTTTTTCTTTGGTTTTTGGTTGAGTCATACAAACACCACTAGTTTCACTTCCATCGTCCCTTGACTTAAAGAACAGCCCTTAAAATCAAGCGCTAACTAAAATGAACTAGAATTTTTCCTTTTAATTTAAATACACCAACAAGTTTTAGGATTCTAGGGCCTTGGATTAGGCGAGTGGAGAGTTAACTCTCCAAGGCCATTTAAACTGTCAAACATAGCAGTTTGAATAGAGAGTGCAAATCTGATAGCGTGAGGAAGACCAGGAAAGCTCCGGATCTGGGAGTTAAGCACAAGGGTTTTTGAAGACAAGGAAGAGAGATACTCCCTCTCCTACTTGTTTGATCTTACCTCACGATTGTTCCGCCTGGCTTCTACAATGAGTTGGTATCCATAGTTGCTACTCCTAGGGATCTACATAGGTGGCTGCGGAGGGGAATCCCGTGGCACCTGAGGTCGACGTTGCATCACTCTCAATGGTACTACTGGAGGGCACCCTTGCAAAGCTTGGGGGCTTGCACCGACGCAGGCTATTGTTAAGAGGTCAGCATAACTTCCTCTATTACCTTCGCTGATAGAACTGGGCCGTTATTATCCCAGACTATCTTCGGAAGGCCCCTTACTCCACTTTCTTGTATTTTGGTGTCCGGTCCTCATCACTCGGAGTGGAAATACTTGGAAGTTGTTTGACTGGCTGACTTCTTTTAGGGACATTATAGTGAGTGCTCTTTGCTCCTTGTATATAGTTGGCTTTAGGTATTTTTGTCTAGTCACTTTTGGATTTGATATTCTGAGCGACTGACTTACCACTCTGTCGATCTTGAAAGACTTTTGGTCGTTCTTTCAGAAGTTGTGGAGTTGCCTCCTCAAGGGAAAAAGGTCTTGATTGTGTATTCATTTCTACATTACCGTAAGGGAAGGGTTTGAGAATCAGTTAGATATGGCCAATATTCCTGTGGAAACCAACCAAGTTACCCTTCCAAAAGGCGATCCTTGTGCTTTTCCTTTCTTTGGAAACATTGGTACTCCCTTGATGACCACTTTGAATATTCCTGGGTTGAATGTTGGACTGCCCGTTTGGCTGTGATCCACTCCGAATATTCTGAATGCTCTTGAAGCCTCTCAGTTGAATTTTTTATTTCAAGAGCATCACATGGGAGCTAATTGTTCATCTTCTTTCAAAGAGAAATCTGGGATTCCTTCTTCTCCTCCTTCTTGCAACAAGAAATCTAAAAGGAGGAGAAAGAGGAAGTCAAAGAAGAAGAATGATTCTATCCTTACATCTTCAACCTCTACTAGTCATGTTGGAGATGAGCCTTCAGCCGCTACTAGTGACGCTGGGGGCACGAGTCTAGTCACTACAAGTCACACTAGCACTGCATCTTCAACCTCTGGTAGTCATGTTGGAGATGAGCCTTCAGCCGCTGCTAGTCACGCTGGGGGCACAAGTCTAGTCACTGCAAGTCATACTAGCACTTCATCCCCAACCTCTGTCAGTCATGTTGGAGATGAGTCTTCAGCCGCTGCAAGTCATGCTGGGGGCACGAGTTTAGTCACTGTAAGTCATACTAGCAAAGAGTCATCGACCTCTGCAAGTCATGTTTAGGACTCTCCACAAACCACTGTTAGTCATGTTGGCGGAAGGGAGGTTGATAAGAAACCTGGACGTAGAAGTTTTAAACCTAAGTTCCCTTGTAAGATATGAAAGGGAGACCATCTAACTCATTTATGCCCTGGTATTCCAGAGGTTCAAAGGATATGGTCCGAGTTTGAAAGTTCTTCTACTCCTACATATGATATGGTTTCTCATCAATCCCATCAACCATTGGTTGATCATGTGGCTGAGCCAGTGCAATCGCTGGCCGATTACACTCCTCTTTTGGGGGGTGAAGCGCCTAACAAAAGAGTTTGCTTAATTTCTAGTACAGAGTCTTCTAGTATAGGGGGCATTCCAGTTTCTTCGAACGTTCCCCCTCCAAGTTCCAAGAGTGTTTCCTTTGATTGGGATAGTCTTGTTGAGCCTCGTCTTCCTTCTGCTGCACCTTTCCAAATAAATGTCAGAGTGAATTCCACAAATGTCTATCGATGTATGGTGGATGAAGGATCCTCTGCAAGTATTATATCCTCTTTGACTTGGAAAGCTTTGGGTTCCCCAAAGTTGTTGACAGCTCAGAGTTAGTTGTTAGCCTATGATAGAAGACCTGGTGAATCTATGGGTGTTCTTCCTCAATTGCCTATCACTTTAGGTGGGAAGACTGTTTTAATCGATATGATGGTGGTTGATAGCCCTTTAGAATTTAATATGCTACTTGGGCGTGATTATGTCTATGCTATGAATGTTGTGGTGTCTTCACTCTTTCGAGTAATGTGCTTTCCTCATAACGGGAATATTGTCACTATTGATCAGCTTGCATCTGATAATCACCACCCTAATTCGACTTTATTACAGAGTGCCCCTTGGTTTGTTCCAACTGTTCAAGTAGACTCTACCCCGCCATGGGTTAATTATGTGGCATTGAATCCTCAATGTTCAAATGCTTCTGAGAAGGATCCTTTGACTCATTATTCTCCTTCTTGGGACTTAGTCCTGTCAGTTGACCGAGAGATTATTTCTATAGGGACATGGGACCCTTTAATTCCATCTTTTGATCCTTATAGTTCTCATGATTTCTCAAAACTTTTTTTTCCTTCACAGGAGGAACTCTTTGAAGCCATGAGTTTTGACTACCAAAGGATTCCTTGGCCTGAGCCCTGCAAGGGGTTTGTTCAGTAGAACTATTATGCGTAAGCCGCAAGGCTGCGTGGTTCCCTGTACCATATTGTATATATAAGGTACGCATTTTCAAGTTTTTTATTCTATAACACAAGATTTTATATGAAGTTTATATGTGGGATGTTTTAACTTCGTGTCTAGTGTTCCTATTTATGTATACAGAACTTGGAAGATTTCTCCTTTGGAAGTTTATGGTTAGTCCGTTCTGACAGGTATCGGTTCTCGAAACTGGCATATAGGTTAGGTTTTTCCACCTGCATTGTGCACTTATCAGTTTCCTTTCCCATTTTTGGCCTTAGGATCGACCCCACCAAGTTATGGTGTGGAACCTTCTCATTTCTTAGAAGAATCATGACTTGTGTGGTAGAGCCTACCTTATCATGGGTGCCCTAGTTAGTACCATGTTTTCACTTGGCACTCATGCTGATTTTTTGTCCTTAGGCTCAGGATTCCTCTGTAGTCCCGTCATGACTTATGCATTGAAGACTCATTCCTCTCAGCTTTTTTGCTTTGTTCTTGCCTTATACCCTAGAGGCTTCTTTGTGTTGAGTTGCACTGCTGCATTGCATGTCGACCATTTGCACCTTTTGGCCTAGAGACGGCTTCACTTGGACTCGTGTTTAAGCCAAATTTTGACCATGACGACTGCAAAATCAACCTTGCATACCTTTGACTTTTGCAACTTGACACACCTTGACCCGTGGAAGGAACACACCTTTGAGCGTCACTGACCAGTCCCTGCATTGAGCATAGGAATGTTCCCCTCCCAGGAACTAGATCATCTGTTTGACCGACACTCGTCCTTTCCACTATACCATAGCATTCTTTTATTCTTTTTCGAGCTTAACAGAAAAAGACAAAAAAATTAAATATTCCAAAAAGAGTAGGAACGAGACAGTATTTCCATCTATTATTGGTAGCTAAAGTCAGTCATGTCACCCTTGAACAAAGAACTCAAAGCAAAGTCTCCTCTGCTTGGGTGGGATTTAGTTTGACTTAGGTAAGCCTTAACCTTTGTTATTGAGTCATTTCTCCCCCAATTGGTTATCTCTTCCAATCATATGGAGGGTTTGTTCATGCCTCCTGCATGATGAACTTATACAAATTCATCATATGCTGCCATAGTCACATTGAGTCGTGCTTTTGTTCAAGGGAAGTTAGCCTGAGTTGGCCTCTCTGTGGTGTCTCTTGACTCATTTTTTAGTCAGACATCCCGGTTGTCAGTGTCATGTCTATCATCACATCAATTATATTGGTCCTTTACTCGTGCTGGTTTGAGAAGGTCCCCATTGACTTCTTGCTGGTGGGTCTTGTCCTTATCGACGATGACATCTTGCTCTGAGGACAGGCCTAGAGCTGCACCCTAGCCCTATTTTCATTATTGATAGGTTACCTTGTGCTCAGCATCAATTAGTATCATGGGTCTTTGACTGAGTGGTTTCCCTAGTGTTCGACGTCAGCTTACATTATCACACATTGGGATTCGTGCAGTACGTTGGTTTCCATTTGACCCCATTGGTGGATGCCTCGCCTCTGTGTCGGCTTTCATTAATGGTTGGTTCAGATGGTTTCTGCCATGCACTAGCTACATATTGTGTACACCGGAAACGTACTTCGGTTCGGTTACTATATCTTTTTTCATCCGATTCCTTCCACATTACTGGCCTATAGGTTACACTCGCACTAGATTGATGAAGGATGCCTTAATGCCTTCCTTCTAGCGGATCTTTCCCTATCGACTTTGACTCATTGCTCTGGGGCAAAGATCTAGAGTCCATTTGGCAGTACCTTGGGGTTTGCAGTCAGTAGTGGCAGATCCTTCGCTATCGACAGTGGGAAACCATCATTGTCTCCTGATCGATAGATTCTTACAGGTGTTCAACTCCAGCTCATTTATTCGCACTTGTCAGTTTGTACTGGGTACCTTGACGCTCATTAACATTATCGGTGAGTAGTCTCGCGTTTGTTAACGGTATACATCAATGACCGGTAATCAAACGATTTCTCACATGGTCGACTTCAGATCATTTATTCCCATGGTGTAGAAATGTACCACGGCGGTCGGTAAAGACCTCAGGTTGTATTAGCATTCATTGGTTCACTTAACAGTTGCTCCTATTGCTGCTAGTTGATACCACTCCACCTTATATGTTGCAATCAGTCATGGCGACATTTTATATGCTGGCACCTGAGTTTGCAGTGTAGTACCATCCTTTTCCATCATGTTCAGTTGGTACCTTTTGGGATCAGTCTTTGGTATCAGTGATCAGTTGTATCTTTCAGCATCATTGACAGTTTTATATGTGATATTCAGACATGTACTTGTTCGATCATGATCAGATGATCCATTATGTATTTTCTAGTCATTTATACTTGTATACTTAGTGGATCCACTTTTACTTGATATGCGGACATGCTTTGATTTCTTTGAGCATGGGTATGCCTACGTCATACGGTATTTCTTTCTGATCTCCTTTTGTGGCTTGGCAGGCTGAATTCTGGTGAAGTACTCCTCGGCTTTTGGAAGATTTCCTTTCCATGTACTTGCTTAATATATTTCGGCCATCATGTACCCCTTCTGACCTCATATATTAGGGGGCATCTGTTATAGCTCCAAATCTCACTATTATGGTTTGTGATGCTGCACTCATGGCCTAGGGCAACGCCTCCTTCCAGACCTGGTCTCAAATTTAAAAAACAGTGTTTTATTCCCTGTACGCGACATTGCCCTGAGTTAAACGAGTGTATATGCGGGTCCATATATACCCAACCTGCGTATATGTATTAAAACACTTAAAAAATATAAAACTCATTATTTTCGGGCGGAGATTACAGGTTTTACCTGTTGATCACCTATTAGTGCCCGTGGCCCCAACTGTTCCCAACCAATTACTAACTAAAAAACTACTTTGGGATTGGTATAAAAAGACATCAAAGGGAAGGCCTAAGGGAAGAGAGAAGAGAGAGAAAGGTTATTATACTGATACTTTCCCCCTGACCAGGTATGAAGACCCTTGTGCCTTCTGCACTTCCCCCATTTGTACAGGAAACCCTTGTTTCCTTGTGATTTGATGTTCATCCCTTAGTTATGGCATCATGGAGTGAGTCTTGGAAGGAGATATGGTAGAGGCTTGAGGCGGGACGGATCCGGAAGGAAGCTGTGCTTGGAGCCTGCAAGGTTGCTCAGGTGATATTACTCTTTTTGTACTTTCTATTTTTCTATAATAAAGAAACACGTCTTGATTCCCGATATGCTTCTTCTTTATGTTTATGATGTTCATGTTTGAATTTCATGTATGAGTGGTTGTTTAAAGTTCATAACTAACTTCCTTCTTTTATAACATAAAGATGGTTTTTGTGTAAATCTTTGTCCATATACTGCTGCATTCTTTGGAATTGTTGGTTTTGCAGGGGAAAGGAGCAAAAGGGACATGAAGAAGGGTTTGGACCCTTGAGGAACTACTAAAACGTAGGACCTGAGGTACGTCCTTCTTACTTTAGAATTAGCTTTTTCTAGCATAATGGCTGTGTGTATGCATGTTTCTTTGTTTAGACAACTTTCAGTCTGCTAGGGTTCCACCCAAAAGCCCTAGGGGATAAAATCCCTCAACACTACCTCCTCCACATGTGGACCAAAAACAACTACTAGTTTATCTTCTTGCAGATTCACAATGTCATTTATATTCACCTTTTGAGATAGATTGATAAACTCGGCAATCTCTCTTTGATAAACGGGTGTTTTGACCAACTTTGTGAGGGGAACCTGAATTCTGATTTTTTATAATTCTTTAGTGAGACTAAATACATGAACCTGTTTAGTATTCCTTTCATTTTCATCTTCACTTCTCTTCGTCACTAAAACTACTTGTGGAATGGAAACAAGTTTCTCTAAAAGAATTTTTTCACTTCTATCTTGAGAAGACTCGCCCTGAAGTATTTGAGTCTTGTGATTTGTATTATGTTGTTGCTTTCCTTTATTGAATTGTTTTGCAGGCTATGGTTCTTGTGGAGTCATCTTTTGATTCCAGAGTTAATGTTTTCTTGTTCAATACAGCCAAATATTTCCTCCTCACTAAACAACCAAAGGAAAATATTAAAAACCCAGGGAAAAGTATACTTGACTTCTCTCCCCGACAACGGTGCAAATTAATGTTGCCCCTTAAGAAACCAATTTCTTGGTTGTGTAGAAATTGTGCTTAAGACATTAATGTTTATTATTATTGTCACTTGTTTGTATGATGTATCTTCAAGTGAAGGACCTGAAAGACTTGGTTCTTAACCCTTAATACTTAGGTGATATGAAAGTCTCAAAATTCCATATGATGCTGAATATAAATGTTGAATGAAGAATTCTTTGAAGGGTTAGAGACAATATGTTGTTTTTCACAGGAACTATTATTTGTAACACTTTTGAGAAGTTAGAGACAATATTTTTTTTTCACGGAAACTATTATCTGTAACTTAGAAGAAATGTAGAAGTAGGGGTTTTAAGTATAGAAGTGCTCTTTTAAGGAATTTTAACTTCATTCACATAACTAAAGGAAGACCTATAGCTTCATTACTATACTTAAAGAAAAGAAGACATATGATGACACATAACAGAGAAGTTACAAAACCATACCCAACAATGTGTGGAAAGCTTCTTATTCTTTCATTAATCAACAATTTATCAAAAATATAGTAGCCTAGTCTCTAGGTTCTTCAAAATTCAAACCCTCTTTCTATAATTTTTCCTCTTTTTATGCATCATGTGATATTTGATAATCACCAAAACTGTCAAACTACTTAACTATCTCTTATCTATCTAAAGTAAAAATGATTACATAATATTACATTGGAGGGTAAAAGACACCTCATTATCGAGAAAACAAAATAATAAGAAGTAACAGAAATTAGAATATAATTGATGATGGTTGCTCGCTCTTCATATCTGTGGCTTGACTACTCATGAAATTTCTCTGCATATGTTCTGATAATAACTAGACTATTTTAACACAGCAAAACTACATCTTTACAAGATTTCATGCCTGGCTGTGGGTTATGGGTCCACGTATGTATCAGAAATGTTCGGATTGGCGGAAACACAAAGAAACCCTTATGGTCCACATATATCAGAAGTGCTTTGATTGGCAGAAACAAAACTAAACCCAATCAATCACCATTCCTTTGGAGTTTCGGTCATCCGCCTCTAATTTTAGATATTCGGCTAAAACAACGAAATTGGTTGATTTACGTGGAATATGGTTTACCACAAAACTAAAATGAATTTAGACTCTAGTTCATAATATTATCGTGTTGGCCTTTTCCATAGACCTTTGCCTTCACCATGGACCCGATAGGAAACAAAATTGTAGTTAAAAGACTTCTTGGGTCCGGAATTTATAATAAAACCCGAGCACTTTATGATGCGATATCTGTCAGAGCTCGTCCCTTCTTGATTAACGACTGTGATTGATCTAGACTTCAACGGATTAAACCAAATTCTATAAACCATCACTTTTGTTTTCCGAATTAAACATCGCCCTTGTTAACCACGAGATTATCGTCATATCTACATTCTTCAAGTGAATAGCCCTGATGAACTGAGGTTTTAACTCAATTTCATAATGTTTCGCGTCCAATTTTGGAGTAAACCTCGCCCTTGTTAACTACGCGATTACCGTCGAATCTGTTGCCTTCCAAGCTGATGGCTTAGATCTTCTCACAGGTTTCTCATGTTCGAAAAGCCATTAATAATATAAAATAAGTCATTTCTTTCAAATTTCCGCATTTCCTTTTATTTCCACTATAACATAATATTTGATTTTTTTCATTTTGCGATAATACTGAAAATAAAATTAAAATTACAATGGATGCTACAACAGTTCCTATTAGCTATATTTTTGTTTTCCTTTCAGTCTTTTTCTTCTAAATTTCTCAAGTTGTCAAAGGAGTTATTGCTCCCATGATTTTTGTGTCTTGCTCATTAGATTTATAGCATCATTTGATAAAACTGAACTCCATGCCCAATGGTTTGTTTTATATACAACCCAGCCAAAATTTTCATTCTACAAACTAAATATGATCACATAACTCATTTGTGAAACCTACTACTACAGTGACCAAGAGTAGTTGAGTTTTAGGGAGAGATCCCTCTCTAGCTTGAAGGGTCAATTTTCAACCTAAAATAGGTTCAAGGTTACTTTGGAGATTTTCCTGCAGTCGGGTTTCCTGTAAGAGATAACACTTCTTCTTGTTCTTGATCAAATGTGCCATCCTTTTCCATCATTTTTTATCAATGAAAACAAATTTCTAACATTCGCCCCTTTTTTCATTGATGGAAAAACCTGAATCAAACAAAACATCATCATGAAGACAAAGTGGGCTACAAACCAAAATGTGCTTGTGCTCTTATCAATTTCTTCTCCTTTGGATGTTGCTCCCCCTGAAATGCACTTCTCTTTTTTTTTTGTTGCTACTGTGAAGCATGCTCACGTCACCACCAATACTATTGTCTTTTATTTGATCACCAATACTTCTCCCCCTTTGACGTCAATGGAAAATAGAATAATGGACTCCACCTACAACTTTACTCCCCTTGTCAACAATCTTCCACTATCATATGGAGCCTGTAGACCTAACAGCTTAATTTTGATATGTTGAAGGTATACCAACTGCCTTTATTCCTCTTCAAGGACGAGCTAGTGGAGGGAGGTAAGAGGAACAAATCCAAATATTACTTAAACTAATCTCGTGGGAGAGGCTTGGTGAAAATATCAACAGCCTATTATATTTTAGGAACATAATCCATATTTACAATTTTATTGTCAACTTTCTCTCTCAAGAAATGGTACTTGATTGGAATATTATTTGTCTTACACTGAAAAACATGATTCTTTGACATGATGATGGTACTTGTATTATCACAAATAATAGGAAAAGGTTAATCATAAATCACATGTACATCTTGCAAAGTATTATTCATCCATAATAGTTGAGTGCAACGAGAAGCTACTACGATATATTATGCTTCAGTTATATATAAAGAGATGGAAGCTTGTTTCTTGCTTAACGATGAAACTAGACAATCTCCAAGAAAGAAATCACCTCCACTAGTGATCTTTTGATCATCTAAATCACCTTCCCAATCAAAATCAGCATAACAATTAGTGAAAATTATTTACCTCTTGGGTAGCACAATCCATAGTACATTGTGGCTCTGAGATATCTGAGAAGTCCTCTTGGTTGCTAGAAGATGGTTATGTCTGGGGTCTATTGGAAATGTTCTAACAATGCCAATTGTATGCATAACGTTTGGTATTGAAGTTGTCAAATATAATAGGTTGCTAATGATAGGTCTATATAAAGTATCATCTACTTTTGGTGATTCATTAGTCTTGCTAAGATTGCAACCTATAACCATTGGTGTGCTCACTAAAGAGAATTCCTCCATGCCAAACTTCTTCAATAATTCCTTGAGATATTTTCCTTGTTAGATAAAATCCCCTTTGGAGGTCTCTAAAATCTATAATCCAAGGAAATAAGAAAGTTCTCCAAGCATAGACATCTCAAATTCGGCCTTCATATCAGCTACAAACTGGCATGTTAATGAATCTGAATCACTAGAAAAAATAATATCATCAACTTAAACAACCCGCACTATCATATTTGCATCATTAGACTTAACATATAAATTTCTATCAGTTTCCCATCTTTTGAATCCACACATGAGCAGGTAGTTGTCCAACTTTGAATACCAAGCTCAAAGGGATTGTTTGAGACCATACAAGGTCTTCTTAAGCTTGCAAACATAATCAATCTTGTCTATCAGCTGAAAACCATTTGGTTTTTCTATGTAAACTTGTTCCCGCAAGTCTCCATTTTCAAAGGTAGATTTGAAATCCATTTGATATATTTTGAACTTTTGGAAATAAGAAAATTTTGAAAACATTCTAATTGCTTCTAATCTAGTAACAAGAGAAAAAATTTCATCAAAATACTGACCTTCAACTTGAGCATAAACATTAAATACCAATCTAGCCTTATTTTTTACCATTTCACCTCAGTCATTCAACTTATTCTTGAAGACCCACTTAGTGGCAATGAAATTCTTGTTTGTTGGTCTAAGAAAATTTTCCCATGCTTAATTTTTCACGATTTGGTCCAATTCTTCATGCATAGATTTTAACCAATTTTCATCTCGATTAGGTTGCACAACTTCCTTTGATTCCTCCATGGATAATATGGCTACATGTGCTTGTGCATAGGGATTGAGAAACTTTCTTCTCATTTTAACACTTAGGTTTAAATCACCAACAATCTGGTCAGTTGGGTGGCATTTTTGCACATACTGTGAAGGATATTTTGCTTGAGAACTTTGACATATATCCAATCAAAAATCATATTGGTATTATTATTATAGCATATATAGCCTTTTCTATTATGATAATATCCAAGAAAGATACCTTCATCAACTCTTGAATCAAACTTACCAAGCTTGTCATGATTCCTCTTGATGTAAGACTTGCCACCAAAAACTATAAAATTCTTGATTATTGCAGGTTCACCATACAAGGAGTTTTCTCATTGTTTGGTCTAAAATGAGCTTTGTTGAGTATCACCACTATTGTGTGAATGGATTTTTCCCAAAATATTTGTTGAACATTCATTTCATCCATCACAACTTCGTCTAATTGTTGTATATATCTATTTTCTCTCTCTGATATGTCATTCTATTGTGGATTCTCTACTATAGTGAACTTCCTCTTGATTCCATCCTTATTGGAAAATTCATGAAAATCCTTTAGAGTAAACTCACCTTAATTATCAATTTTTACACTTAGTTTCATTTTCAGCCATTGCTTTGAAATCTTTGAAATTTTCAAAAGCTTGAGATTTCTCTCTAAGAAAAGAAACCCACATGATTTTGGTGAAATAATGAATTATAAGCATTAAATATAATTTACGTATTGGTGATTGTCTTCTTGATGGTGCGCACAAGTCCATATGTACTAGCTACAATGCCTTTGATGATGAGATCTCCTTAGACTTAAATGCCACCCGCATTTTCCTACCCAGTTGACAAGACTTGGAAATCATATTCTTTGGTTTTCATCACCTGGGTAAATCCTTGGAATCACTCTCCTTGCTCAATTTGACCATCTGATCAAAATTTAGATGTCCAAGACTCCTATGCCACAACTAACTCTCATCAACATTTGCTAAAAAAACACCTCTTTGTTTTCTCTTTTAGAATATAAACATGCATTTCTATTCTCACAACTTTAACCACTATTTCACCTATGCATGTAGACTCGATTTGTCAATTTTTAGCCTTAAAAATTACATCATAGCATTGATCACACATCTGAGACACACTAATCAGATTTTTCTTCAACCCATCAACATATAAAAAACTATCATCTTTACCTCTTCCATTTGATAGAATTACAACTCCTATACCAACAATCTTACCAGGTGCACTGTTACCGAAGGTTACATTTTGTTTTTCAATTGGTTTCCATGTCAAAAACTTGTTTCTATCTCTTGACATGTTCATGGAACAAAAATTATCCACAAACTAGTCATTTCATTCATTCTGAGAATCCAAAACATTATCACATTTCTCTGTATTCTCCTTCTCTTTGTATACCTTGGGCTCTTATCTAATTTGCTCCATATCTGTTTTAGACCGTTCATCCTTAAGTTTACAATCAACTCCTATATGCCCAAAAATTTGACATTTAAAAAATTCAATCATATTGGTCAAGGGAGAGAAATAATTTCTTTATCTGTGTCTACTATTCCTCTCTCTAATCTGTTGATTTCTTCTTCTTACTTTGAGCTTCTTATAGGATAAACTCACTCTGCAATTTGTTACGTATGGGCATAATTGCTATAGGTAAAACAATAACTTGGAAGAATATCAACATATTTGGAAAAATATCTTAAATTGTTGATTGTTATGTATTGAAATTTTCTTTTCTAACATTGTTTTTGTTTTGCTAAGGGAACTTTCTCTTCTTATATTGTTACTACTAATAACTTTTAACTGGTTATTGGATTGTGCGTTTTCCTTTTGTTGTTGTGTAGTCCCTTATTTTGCTACAAGTAAAAAATTGATTGACTTTTTCGCTTTTAATTATGCTATTGTGCTAGAATCAACCTCAAATCGTAGACCACTTCAATCTTTCAAGACTCTCTATGCTTCCAAAATCTCATTTAAATTATTAATCCATTTTCTAAATTTTTTATTGAAGCTCAACTGGCTAAGAGAAAGGTAATAGTACCACCTTAGTAGAGACACACATAGGCAAGGAAGATTTGTTCAACCTCTAATGAAATAGTCCACAAGGATGTGATAGTTATTACAACCAATACAACAAGAAACAATTGTCTAATATCCAACGGAATATTCCATAAGGATGCAACAATGATGGCAACCATTACAACACATTTCCAATATTATAAGTACCAAAATAACTGAAATAGATCAACTAATTTAGCACAGATGAAAGAAAACATGAATTACAAAAATTCAAAAAATAGTCATACAAATATTCATAATCTATACATTATGAATGAATTGGCCATGAGGCTTATGATATTAAGTAAAAGTTCCAAGACACATGTATATAATAAACACCACTAGCTCCAATAGTGGAGCGTTGGAGCCGCTCCTTGCTTCTCAAATGAAGTAGCTTGTCTCTCCAATGCCTTGTAAGAGGAACCAAGGTGAAAAGTCCCTTGCATGTAAAATGATGGTGTATATATAAAAAATGGGGTGATCCTTCACCTCCCTTATGACTCTTGAATTACCCTCATGATTACTTGACTTCTCACAACTTTTCAACTTCCTACATGCCTTTTCACATTACATAGATGACTCTTGGATTTTTAAGACAAGATTTCTTTTGTCTTAAAAAAATGTCTTAAAAGTGCCCTTGGTGTAGTAATAGATCAACTCTCGAAATTCAAAATAGTTACTTGCCCATACTACACATTTAAGTTTGAAAGAACTATTCAACCACCACCTAAGATTTCATAATTGTATTAGGTTGTTGTTTCAACCACTAAGTTCTTTATTCAATAAGTTTTTGGGCTAAATCAAAAGATAAGACAACATTTTCAAACATTTAAATTTTACAAAAAAGTTTTGGCTGGATTTTTTTTATCAACTGAATGCAAATTTGATTCTCCCAACCTTCACCATCACCAATGTGTTATTATAGTTAAAGCAGATACAATAAATTATTTTACAATTTCTATTTATGACATAATACATTTACACTATTCTGTAATTTATCTATTTCAATTTAAAAATCCACAATAAATTGAGATTAATATCATGATAGATCTTAGACATCTTTACATTCACATATGAGGGAAAAATCAAAATAAGATATTACAATAAAAAATAACACATAATTTGAATGTTTTTTTTTTCTTTTATTTAAGTAGCTCCCATGGATCTCTATTTTTCATGTATCTCCTGTGGATCTCTAGTCTGCGCGTAGTTTCTATGCATATGTTTTCTTTACGGAATAGGGCAACCTCTCTTCAGCAAATCGCATCTGTTCTCCAATTTTAAAAATCGGATTCTACCGTCTCTCCCAGGATCTCTATTCTGCGCGTAGTTTCTATGCATATGTTTTCTGGACGGAATAGGGCATCTCTATATCTATGTCATTTGGGCTTCTACTTTACCTCTAGCCTATCGAGATCGGCTCCTCCTTCCTAGGTGGGAACCTTCATGTGTTCAAAATGTTTGTTGTCACTGCTGTTGTATTTGACGACGGACTCAAATTCTAACTGAAACAATAAGTTCTTGATTCGCCAACGTCTTATGCCTGAATTAAGCGAAATTAATTCAAAGTCCAGTAAAAATAATAAATGGTTTCTTGTAGATTAAAAGGCTTACTGAGACTCTATGGCTTGGTTCTAGATCTAATCTTCTGCGACTAGATCTAGATCTCGATCCAACCTTCTGCCTTATTCTTTATGGCTAGGTTCTAGATCTAATTTTTTGCAGCTAGATCTAGATCTAATCTTTTGCCTAATTTCTCTGCGGCTAGGTTCTACACGCAAATATCGCTCCCAGCTTCGTGAAAAGAGTTGTTAGCTCAGTTCCGTCCACTTCTGGAGGGCAAGCTCCTGCCCATATCGTCAATGAAGCCCCAGCTCCGACTGTCCAGGTGGTCTAGGCCTCACTTGATGAGGCTTTGAAGTTTTATGAAAGTGCCCTAATCTGCTGGTTCTATGGTTTTTGGTCGTGGCTGACAACTCTCCACAATTAGATCTCGGAGGTATGGAAGCCTCTCATTTCTGATGAAATTAATATCTACCCCTATACTAGGGGTTTCTATATAATAGATTTTGAAAAACTTGAAAGCGGACAATGTATTCTAGATTTCGGCCCTTGGTTTCGGGAAAAATCAGGCCTATTCATGAAGCCATGGAACCCATCATTCAATCCCACAACAGTAGTCATAACCTCATCATCAGTTTGGGTGAGATTGCCAAGCCTACCCTTGCATCTCTGTAGTCTCTCCTCGCTAAAAGCCATTGGAAATGCAATTAGGAAATTTTACTACAGGTGCCCAAAAACAGAGGAATATGTCAGAACCACCTATGCATGGATCTGTGTGGAAATGGACTTCAATGTCAGATTCCCAACTAAAATAAACCTAACAAGTAAAGACTATGTGTAGAACCAGAAACTCGATTATGAAAGTGTCTTCTTCAGATGTCGATCCTGCTTTGAGACAGACCATTTAGCCAAAAATTGCCCAAAAACCTCCCAGAAAAATTCTACTAGAAAAAACTACCACAGATCTACATGGTGGGAAGGAGCACAAAAATAACACTACTGTGTCATCAAAGAAGAACACTCTAGAGAAAACTCTGAATCACAAGAAATCGAGTAAGAAAGAAACAACTCTCAAGACAAGCATCGAGAAAGCCTCACTCAGCAACAAAAAAGTGAACTCGACAACCCCTCAAGCATCAACAATTACGAGGATTCGAATATCACACAAAATAAATCTTCACTTAACAGCAAGATCTCCTAGATCAAACTTCTTCTCTGACTATCTTCAAAAGGACGAACACAATAGATCGCAAAGCTAAGACACCAATGTCCCAAGAACCAGAAGAGATCAAGGAGATGCAAGATAAAAGAAGTTGTAAGACCGTAGAGAAAAAAAGAAAGCTACAGCATCAATCTCACCAAGAAAGACGAGGAGCCAGACAATTAAAAACTAAGAAAATTATAGGTCCGATAAACCAATTTGGTCTTAGTGGATGTTAACCACTATTATCATCATCATCAACAAATTACTCATGATAAAAAACAGTTACCTAATTTGAATGCCTTTCTTTTTATATTTTATTTTTAAGAAAGTTTAATATGAAAACAAAGTTTAACTTTGAGGGTTATTTTAGAATATTATAGATTTTGATAACAAGAGTTATTTTAATTTTTTTGAGCTCACTTTATTCATCAAATTCTTAAATATTAAATCATAGCATAGTTTTAAAACACCTACAAATTAGTCTAGAAAATAATGGAAATTTTGGCAAGATTATGATAAAAGAGACATTTTTGAACATGTGAGTTATAGCTGTGAAACTTCAGGATTTTGGGTACTCAAGGGTTCTTCATGGCGTTGAATCCATTAATACCATTAAAAAAATGACTCAAACACTTCAACATTTTGATTTTTTTTAAATTTTACCAGATTAAAACAAAAATTTGTACTCTAAACAAAATTTGTGGTGTCCGCAGACAAAACCTTAAGTCAACCATCAAATTAAGAATGAAAAACATAACAACCCCTTTCTCAATTTACATCAATTTCCTCGATTCACCTTGAAATCAAACCTCTTGGTTCAATTAGTCAGTGATTTTGCATTAAAACATTGAATGCGGTGACAATTTGGCTACTATCCATTAAAGCATCAGGCCATACGTTTGTGGCATAGCAATAGAGGGAAATCTATATGATTTTACCTCAAGGCTGAATAAGACATCCTTCTGCCAGGTTGAGGGTACAAGTCTCATAACAAATGTTTTGTCCATAATAGTGCCAGAGTATGGTCTCACGCATTGTGTTCATCGAAAACGAAGGCAGACAAAGATAATATAGATGCTGTGTATCTCCTGTGGATCTCTAGTCTGCACGTACTTTCTATGCATGTGTTTTCTTGACAGAATAGGAAACTTGTCTTTAGCAAATCGCATTTTCTCTCCGATTTTAAAAATTAGATTCTGCCGTCTCTCCCGGGGATCTCTGTTCTGTGTGTAGTTTCTATGCATATGTTTTCTGTACGGAATAGGGCATCTCTATATCTGTGTCGTTTGGGCTTCTGCTTTACCTTTGGCCTATCGGGATCGACTCCTCCTTCCTGGGTGGGAACCTTCACGTGTTCAAAATGTTTGTTGTCGCTACTGTTGTATTTGTCGACGGACTCAATTTCTAACCGAAACAATAATTCTTGATTCGTCGACGTCTTATGCCTGAATTAAGCGAAATTAATTCAAAGTCCAGTAAAAATAATAAATGGTTTCTTGCAGATTAAAAGGCTTACTGAGACTCTACGGCTTGGTTCTAGATCTAATCTTCTGCGGTTAGATCTAGATCTAGATCCAACCTTCTGCCTTATTCTTTACGGCTAGGTTCTAGATCTAATTTTCTGCGGCTAAATCTAGATCTAATCTTCTGCCTTATTTCTCCGCGGCTAGGTTTTACACGCAAATATGGCTCCTAGCTTCGCAAAAATAGTTGTTGGCTTAGTTCTGTCCACTTTTGGAGGGCAAGCTCCTACTCATATCGTTAGTGAAGCCCTAGCTCCCACTGTCCAGGTGGTCCATGCCTCACTTGATGAGGCTTTGAATTTTTCTGAAAGTGCCCTAATCTGTCGGTTCTATGGTTTTTGGTTGCGGCTCACAACTCTCCACAATTGGATCAAGGAGGTATAAATGCCTCTCATTTCTGATGAAATTAATATCTACCCTATGCTAGGGGTTTCTCTCTAGTAGATTTTGAAAATCCTAAAAGCAGACAATGTATTCTAGATTCCGGCCCTTGGTTTTGGGAAAACTCAGGCCTATTCGTGAAGCCATGGAACCCATCATTCAATTCCCCAAGAGCAGTCATAACCTCAGCACCAGTTTGGGTGAGATTGCCAAGCCTACCCTTGCATCTCTGGAATCTCTCCTCGCTAAAAGCGATTGGAAATGCAATTGAGAAATTTTACTGTAGGTGTTCAGAAACAGAGGAATATGCCAGAACCACTTACGCACGCATCTGTTTGGAAATGGACTTCAGCTTTGGATTCCCAACTAAAAGAAACCTAACAAGTAAATACTATGTGTGGAATCAGAAACTCGATTATGAAATTGTCTTCTTTAGATGTCGATCCTGCTTTGAGACAGACCATCTAGCCAAAAATTGCCCAAAAGCCTCCCAGAAAAATTCTGCTAGAAAAAACTACCACAAATCTACATGGTGGGAAGGAGCACAAAAAGAACACTACTTTGTCATCAAAGAAGAATACTCTAGAGAAAACTCTGAATCACAAGAAATCGAGTAAGAAAGAAACAACTCTCAAGACAAGCATGGAGAAAGCCCCACTCAGCAACAAAAAAGTGAACTCGACAACCCCTCAAGCATCAACAATTATGAGGATTCGAATATTGCGCAAAATAAATCTTCATTTAACAGCAATATCTCCTAGATCAAACTTCTTCTCCAACTATCTTCAAAAGGACGAACACAATAGATTGTGAAGCTAAGACACCAATGTCCCAAGAACTAGAAGAGATCAAGGAGATGCAAGATAAAGGAAGTTGGAAGATTGTAGAGAAAAAAAGAAAGCTACAGCATCAATCTCGCCAAGAAAGACGAGGAGCCAGACAATTGAAAACTAAGAAAATTATATGTCCGATAGACCAATTTGGTCTCGGTGGACATTAACCACTATCATTATCATCATCAACAAATTACTCACGATAAAAAACAGTTACATAGTTTGAATGCCTTTCTTTTTATATTTTATTTTTAGGAAAGTTTAATATGAAAACAAAGTTTAACTTTGATGGTTATTTTAGAATATTTATAGATTTTGATAACAAGAGTGATTTTATTTTTTTTGAGCTCACTTTATTCATCATATTCTTAAATATTAAATCATAGCATAATTTTAAAACACCTACAAATTAGTCTAGAAAATAATGGAAATTTTGGCAAGATTATGATAAAATAGAAATTTTTGAACATCTGAGTTGAGTTACAGCTGTGAAACTTCAAGATTTTGGGTACCCAAGGGTTCTTAATGTCGTTGAATCCATTAATACCATTAAAAAAATGATTCAAACACTTCATTTGTGATGTCGGCAGACAAAACCTTAAATCAACCATCAAATTAAGAATGAAAAACATAACAACCCCTTTCTCAATTTACATCAATTTCCTCGATTCACCTTGAAATCAAACCTCTTGGTTCAATTAGTCGGTGATTTTGCATTAAAACATTGAATGCGGTGACAATTTGGCTACTATCCGTTAAAGCGGCAGGCCATACGTTTGTGGCATAGCGACAGAGGGAAACCTACATGATTTTACCTCAAGGCTGAATAAGACATCCTTCTGCCAGGCTGAGGGTACAAGTCTCACAACAAATGTTTTGTCCATAATAGCGCCAGAGTATGGTCTCAGGAATTGTGTTCATCGAAAACGAAGGAAGACAAAGATAATATAGACGAAGCGCCAAAGATAATATGGAGAATGTGGGGTGCCCTTATTACAGTGGCGTACCTATAGCCGTAACGTGGGGTAGTTGCAGAATCATTCGCTTTTCTTTGGAAATGGCGAATGTATGCCCACCAAAGGGTTAACGACGCTTGGCATCTATTCAATAGAATGGCTACAAATCGTCTACGGCAAAGTACTGTGTGTTTGTTGATATGTCTGCAAACAAAGTGTTTGGTGACTTCTTTTGGATGCACGGTGTTCCAACAAAATACTTGCAGAAACTTTCTATTGTCAGGTTTTCTGATGACAGCTCCATAGCTATTGGTTGAGTGGTTGAGAAAATCTTTGCAGATCTTCCTGCACAGATGGAATGTCAAATTATGTTCAGAATTTTTTCTGTTGGTTGAGTGCTTGAGAAAATCTTTGTAGATCTTATTCCACAGTTGGAATGTCAATTATGTTCAGAATTTTTTCATAAGAATCATAATAAATCTATGTTTGTGGGTGAAATCACATGGCTATGTTTAGGATTTTTGGGGCAATGGCTATGAAATGAAGCATAGATTGGGGATTTTTGTTGTTCCAAGGTGTCTTCACATGACTGTGAATAGTTTGGAGTATTTATTTTAAAATTTTAATTATCATATTTGCAAATATTTAATTATTACCTTGATACAACCTTTGTTGGAGTGATGTTTTCCTATACAATTTAGTGCAATTATTTTGAATCTTTCATTTATCTCTAGAACTTGAAGTTAACTATCTGTCTGTTTTTTAATATTAAATATATGCACTAATTTACAGATTTAAGCTTGGAATGAATTCAGACAAAAAGATACGATATCTTTGTTTAATTTTTTTTTTTTTAGGTTTTTTATTATGCTGATTATTAGATTACTAGAGTGTTTTTGAGTTCGGAGGAAATGAGGAGATTTTTATAATTTTTTTATTTCCAGATTTAGATTTTGTTTCTTGATTTTCTATTACATTTTTAACATTATCTATTTTGAGAATAAGAATTTTTAGAAAACTATGTTTTTAAAATTAAAAAAAAAAAAATTAAAAAAATCAGCACATCTAAGTTTTACACTATGAAAATAGAACTTTTCATGGTAGAAAATACTCTACAATAAGAGAGAATAAGATCAAAAATAAATAAAAAACTAGATCTTTAAAAAATTTATAATAATCATTTTAAGGATAGTAGATGAATACATCTTAAATAGATAATCGATGAATACATCTTAAATAGAGTAGAAAAAGGAAAAAATATAGAAAGGAAAATGGGAAGAATTAATGATTACTTTTTGAAGAATAACAAATGATTTGTATTTTAGATTTGTATATGTATTATCATTTAAATCTGTACTTTCAATATGTATTCTTGTAAGTTGTTTTAGTAAATATATTTGTTTTATTTTATTCTGTCATGAGTATTTGAAAAATGTGACTTATTTTTTTAATGAGTATAAATTGTGATTTTATTTATTTATTTTAAATAAAGAGCACAAAATAGGTTAATCTACTATATAAAAGTGATTTACACCATTTTTAACTCATAATTATGTCTTATCAATCATAATCCAAGAAGCAACCTTCTTCATGTAATTTAGTATGCTAATGTGACTTATTTCTTTAATGAGAATAAATTGTGATTTTATTTATTTATTTAAATAAAAAGCACAAAATAGGTTAATCTACTATATAAAAGTGATTTACATCATTGTTGTCTCATAATTATATCTTATCAATCATAATCCAAGAAGCAACCTCCTTCATGTAATTTAGTATGCTAGTTAAATCCATTACAATTATAATCTAGCCATTTCATTCTTGATAATTTTAATTCTTTACCTTTTTTGTATTTAAAAATGTCATTATAAAATATTTACACCTTTGAAAATTATGAATTTTCCATTGTAAATTGCTATTAAAAGATCGTAGATCATTGAAAATGTTAATGAGAATTTTATTGCTTTTATCAGGTTAGTCATATAATTGAAATAGAGTAAAAATAAGTAAAGATGTTCATTTCTCATTGGAAAAGATAATCTTACATTACATAGGATTTCTGAAAGAAAATAAGCAAATTATTCAAAAAAGGAATTTTATTTGTAAGAGGTTATATGTTAGTAAATAACAACTTATTTAAGAATGGAATTCCTTTTAAGAAAGAGAAATTGTTTCAATGCATTAATTTTAGTCACAGTATGATTTATCAATTTTAAGGTTAATGCAATATATGATGAGTGTGAACTATGTTTAAAATTAATTAAGTAATTTCATTGAGTTTTAGTGTTTAAATATAATGTAAAATTATATGGCTAAAAATATTTGAGTGCATTAATTTAGAAAGAGAAAATTAATTCTATGTATTTATTTCAACAATGAGAAATTGCAAATTATCTAGTGAAATGATTTTAACAATATATAATGCAAAACAAATTTAGAATTTTAAAATTCATATTATAGTATTTAAGAAAATGAGTTGAAGTTTGTTATTTTACTTGTTTGGTTGTTTACTATTTATTATGGTGATTATTATTATTATTGATATTCTTTTATGGTGTTATGATATAATGAAAATATGAGATATATATGAGCTAATAGAAAGAAATTGTTAATATTGAAAAGAAAGATAGGTAAGACATGAATTTACATTTTGACTCGAAGATTTGAAATTTGATTTTTTTTTTTATAACCATACTTTTCTTGAATAATAATTAGT
The DNA here is from genome assembly GCA_000404065.3 of Pinus taeda. Lineage (NCBI taxonomy): Eukaryota > Viridiplantae > Streptophyta > Pinopsida > Pinales > Pinaceae > Pinus > Pinus taeda. The sequence goes on from APFE030147914.1 coordinate 237,052, forward strand.
ATCTTTATAAGAAAAAGTGGAGAAAATAAATTAAGATTGATTATTATGTAATGGATATATTAGTTATTAGATGCATTCTATTACTTTCTTACTATTTACTTTATTCATTGTTCATCATAAAATGCTATTATTTATTTTTAATATGTGTTTTAAAATAGTTTTCTTAATTATACTCACTATGAGTTTGATAATAAATTTCAAAGAATTAAGTGTATCCAAAACATTTACATATACACAATACAATAAAATCAACTTTTTTTTGTTTAATGTAATTGAAACTAGTTTAATTTATCTTATTATAAATATGATAATAGGTTTCTAAGAATTAAGTGTATCCAAAACATGTGCATACACATAATACATGAGAACCAACTGTTTTTTTTAATGTGATTGGATTCAGTTTAGTTTTATTCTATTTTTGAAACTTCAATAACTATGCAAATATCAATTTTTCGAATGATATAAAAATGGTATGGTTTTTTTTTGTTATATTTTACTTTTATGAGAGATGATATGAAAGTACATTGAACTCATTGAACTAGATTGTTAACTCAGAATATATCTAGAATGTGATATATAGGATTAAGGTCAATATTTTAATATTTTGTAGGCATTTCAAAATATTTATGAAATCAACCATTAAATTAAAATGAAAAGCATAGTTGCATTTTTCTCAATTTACATTAATTTCATCAATTTTCATTGAAATCAAACCTCTCAGTTCAATAAGTCAGTGATTTTGTTGGAAAACATTAATTCCAACCAACCTTCCAGATTAAATGCATTAGGTAGGAACTCTCGTGGATTTTGGAGAGTTCAGCTAGCTTGCCGAAGAAGTCATTGTCACTGACAGTCTAGATAGTCCAAAAAAATCATCCCCATATATAAAAAGCCTTCTTTGGCAATGCAAAGTTGAAGTTGTTTGGCTTACTTACTCTAATTTGGTATTAGAGCAAGGTTGAGCATTGAGAGTGTGAGTTCCTATGTGCAGCCAGCATGAGAAATCTGTTGCAGACAAGTTTGCACTACTACACCAAGGGAACTTTTAAGACAAAAGAAATCTTTTGTCTTAAAAAATCACTTTGTATTTTAGTTATTTTACAGTAAAACTTAATATCAATTAAGTTTTCTTAAATGTAAAGTTTAAGACAAAAATAGTTTGAGACAAAAATATTTTAAGACAAAACTTTATATTTAAAACAAAACAGTCAAAGACAAAATTATTTTAAGACAAAATTTTATACTTAAGACAAAAACAATTTGAGACAAAAATATTTCAAGGCAAAACTTTATATTTAAGATAAAAATAGTTTAAGACAAAAATATTTGAAGACAAAAACAATTAGAGACAAAAATATTTTAAAATAAAACTTTACATAAAGACAAAAGTTGTTTAAGACAAAATTATTTTAAGACAATGACCACTTAAGATGAAAATCATTTAACAAAGTTAACAATTAAGACAAAAACATATCAATTTAAGAAAATATTATCTGACAACTACAAAATGGACTCTCGCAGTGTGCCCTAAGTCTGCCAACTGGCACACTACTACTGTCTCGTGCAAATACCAAGGTTGTTATTTGACTTTCAATTCGCATTATCTTATATAAATACAATGATTTGTTGGGCTCTTCGTTTTGTGGGGGTAGTCGACTCTGAAGAAAGTAACAACCTTTCCTCACAAGATTTCTTGCACATTGATTCATCTTTTATCCCTTCGATCTTTGTTGATGTGATTAGAGACAACTTGCCTTTTGTTGCATTCAAAACTACTACACGGAGGGGGCTTTTAAGACAATATTTTAAGACAAAAGAAATATTTTTTTCTTAAAAGTTTCAACATGAGGCGTTAATGAAAAGGGTAAAGGTAAATGACTAGGGGTCTGTCCTTACGTTATTGATGGCTTCTTCAAGAAGCAGAGTGATGGAGGTTGACAAAAACTGATGGGATTTACGGCGATGGAGGCCGATAACAAAGGTGTGCTTCATGAAAGAAGCAACAAAGGCAGTTTTGATGAACGTGGATAGGCAGTAACATAGTTGAAGTACTTTTTTGAGTCTCCATCGATTATGCTTTAATATGTCTTTTTTTACTGTTTTATTTAGTTTGAATGCTACTTCTATCTGTTGGTTTTTGTTATCAGCATGTTGTTGTGTTGGAACCCTTGACTATCATTGGCAACATGGATTAGATTCACATGAAGGATTGTTGAAAAATGCAGTAAGAAATTCTCAATTTGATTTTTCCTTGATTAAATTGAGAAAATTTGAATTTCACATGAGCAGACAACTTGGATGCAATTAAATTGTATGACATGGCTTGTGTCACCTAGTTTACTCAATAAATTCGAGTTAAAGGAGATAGAGTTTAGTTAAGCATGTGTGATTGCTAAATTTTAGCAATAAAAGTCAATTATCTCAAGTTGTTTTCAGTTAAAATAGTTCTAATTGTTGGAGGAACTAGTGGAAGGTCAGTTGTGTAGTGGGACTTGAGTCAAACTCAGTGATCATCTAGTTAACTGATCAATCAGCCAAAAATAGCTAGTGCATGCAAAGAATTCCAGTTCCCCAACTGTGGTGGAGATTCAAAGGCAGTGTAACATTAGTTGTACACTAGTCTTGAGTGTAAAAGTGTTGCATGTAGTCAGATGATCAACCTCAGGAATTGTGCAATCCATTTTGGAAAAATTCCTAAATAATAGGGGCCTAATTTCTCCAGGAATTACATAAGGAAATAGGGGCTCAAGCAGAGGCACAAATTGACTAAGTTTGTGCTAGAGCTTCTCAGTGAGCAGAGAGATAGGTTATTCACTTGCAAGTTGTGCTTAGTTGAGAAATGAAATTTTAATACATCTATATTCATTAGATTAATGCAAGAACTCATTGGGGTTTTTAACAGATTTCTTTCATCGGGAAAAATATTGTGTGCATGTGTTTTATTTCTTATTGCATGTCTAAATTTATTTTTCTAAATTGTGAATTAACTTACAGAGAGAAGTAGAGAAGGTTTGTATCTTGTGATTTTGAAAAAAAAGTCATGAGGTGTTCCAAATATACACCATAATTTCTACATGGTATCATAGCAGGATTTTCACAGTAGAGAAGGAATTTCAAAGTTGTTTCTTAGGAGGTTTGAATTTGGAGTTCATTGTAGCAAGATCTCTTAAGAGATCAGAAGATGACCTTGAACAAGTCAAGCCTATAGTATACCTTAGAAGGTAGCTCTAATTTCATTACATGGAAGGATTGCATGGAGGAGGTATTCGATGGCAATGGATTGCCAGAATACATCAAGAGATATGTTGTAAAATCAACAGAATTTGATGCCTAAAACCTTGCTCAGTGGAAGAAAGATGTAGAAAAGGTGTGGAGAATAATATTGGAGGGACTACGAGACCAAATTGTCACCAATATCTATGGGAAAGAAAATCCTTACGAAATGTGGTAGGCACTAATAGATATGTTCCAGAATAGTAGTGACCATTGGAAATTCGTGCTTAAGGATAAACTTTGAAATATCAATATGTAAAAGAATGAATTATCTTGCAATATTTGAGGAGGGTCACACAAGTTCATGATGAGCTTGCAGGATTTGGTGTTATTGTTTCAGAGGATGACTTGGTAAGCATATTCCTTCTCGGCCTTCCCAAGATTTGGCATAGCTATTAAGATTCAGTGAATGGGAGGGAGAAACTACTAAACTAGGAACACTTATGGTTTGATTTGGTATAGGAGGAAATAAGGGGGAATACCGGAGATGGAACCTCATCTAAGGGAAAGGATGAGTAAAACTTTGCATTGATTTGAATGGGAAAGAATGGAAAAGGGAATAAATCTCAAACCAAACCATAATCTAGCCAAGGGGGAAAGAAGAAAGATTTGTCAAAAATTAAATGCTTCCATTGTCATGAATATGGGCACTATGCCAGGAAGTGTCCACAACAAAAGGAAAGGAAAAGGACCTTAGGAGGAGGAGCACTTGAAGCCTTGGCTTCACAGTTCGTGCTTCAATTTACCCTTATCACATGCATATCCAACACAATGATGGTGAGTGTGTGGTACTTGGACTCGGGTGCATATTTCCACATGACAATATGTAGGGAATTTTTAAGTGACCTAGAGGAGAAAGATATCCAGATGCACATCAGTCTAGGGGAGGACGGACGGTACAATGCAACCATATTGGTACAATCACCTTTCAGAGGGAGTTGGGCTCCCCTCTCTACCTCAAGGATGTCATGTTTGTTCTAGGACTAAAGAAAAATATCATCTTCATTGTAGTTTTGAAAGATTGTGGTTATGATGTGATCTTCAACAAAGGAAAAGAATTCCTGAGACACATAGCCATAGGATAGGTGAAGTAGATTGGGGTTTGTGTGAAGAAATTGTATAGGCTAGATGTGGAAGACTCTATTGGATTCACAAAAAAGGCAGAGAAATTGCAACGTCACGATGTTGGTGAACTCTGGAACAAAAGAATTGTCCATTTGCATCGTGGAACCTTAAATATTATATAATAAATAAGAACTCACATCCCTAAAGGAGCACTCGAGAAGTAGGATGTATGCAAAGGATGTATGTTGGGGAAGTACACAAAATCCACATTCCATGATTAGGACAGAAAGGCACATGCAATCCTAGAAAGGATCCAATTTGATGTCTATGGACCTTTCTTGATAGCCTCCATTGCCAGAAATAAATATTTTATCATTTTCATTTATGACTTCTCACGGAAGTGCTAGATATTCTTCATACGGAAGAAAGATGAGGCATTCTCCAAGTTCGTAGAATTTAAGGCACTTGTTTGAGAAAGAAACCAACAAGAAGGTTAAGGCTCTCAGGAGCAATAATGGAGGTGAGTATGTGTTGAATGAATTTAAAAAAAATTGTGTGAAAGAAGGCATTCAACGAGAGTTGACAACATCCCACAACCCACAGCAGAATGGGGTGTTTGAGAGAAAGAATCGTAGAATTATGGGAGCAGCAAGGGTGATGTTGCATGATAAATTCCTACCTCTGCATTTGTGGGTTGCGGCATCTAATACAAAAGCATGTTTGTAGAACCGAAGTCCTCATCGGATTCTTGGCATGATTACAACGGAGGAGGCTTTCTCGAGGAGAAAGTCGGATGTGTCACAATCCAATATTTTTGGAGCATTTGTTTACTACCATGTCTCCAAAGAATCAAGGAATAAGCTTGAGTCGGCCATAAAATTGCAGGTATTTGTGGTAATAGTTGTGCAAAGTGATGTAATGTTTGATGACGATAAAGCAATGTGTTGCTCTCTTGAGAGTGAGCTTTAAATCCCGCCGGAAGAGGACCTTTTAGCTCCAAAGGAGGAGCCTGAGGAAGTTGTGGAGCAACCAAAAATTGAGGAGTAGATGGTGGATACATTCACTCAAGTCGAACCATCCAGAGAAGGCAGAAAAAGAAACAAGGAAGTTGACAGACCTGTGTAGGATGCGAGGGAGAATGTGGGAGCTCCTTCAAATTTGCGATGGGAAAGGAGGTCGCCTGAGATGTACACTGGCTACATGGGTCTTATGATTGATCTTATATAGATTGAGCCATCCTATTTTGAGGAAGAAATAGAGCAACATGTATGGGTTGATGCAATGGTGGAGCAATGCAAATCCATTGCAAATAACAATGTTTGGGAAGTGGTCCCAAGACCAACATATAAATCAATAGTGGGTTCAAGATGGATCTTCAAGGTGAAGCAGGAAACAAACGGAAGCATAGAGAAGTGTAAGGCCAGATTTGTGGTAAGGGGTACTCTCAAGTTAAGGGAATTAACTATGAGGAGACCTTTGCTCTTATAGAAATGTACTCATCCATTAGATAAATTCTTTCCCTGGATACGCAGATGGGGTGGAAGATCCACCAGATGGATGTAAAAACAAAATTTCTCAATGGGGTTATTGAGGAGGAGGTGTGCATCAAGAAACCAAAAGGTTTTGAGACATCTGATCGAGAGTCTCATGTGTGCACACTCAAGCGAGCATTGTACGGTCTCAAACAAGCACCTCATGCTTGGTACACCAAGATCGATAACTATCTCACTGGTTTGGGCTTCACCATAAGCGAACTGGATGCAAACCTCTATCACATATTAGTAGAAGGTAAATTTCTTATTATTTTCTTCTTGTTGATGATTTGATTTTAACTAGTGATGAGTAGTTGATTGGATCTTGTAAGGAGGACCTTACAAGGGAATTTGAAATGAAGAACATGGGTCTCATGCACTACTTCATCGAGTTGATAGTATGACAAGGCAATGGGGAACTATTTTTCTCTCAAGAAAAGTATACAAATGAGATACTACAGAGATTTTGTATGGATAGTTGTAAACCCATGGAGATAGCTCTAGAAAACAACTAGAGGAAGGAGGATGCCACTTCAAGTGAGGAAGTAGATGCTACCATTTATAGGTAGTTAGTGGGTTCACTCATGTGTCTTGTGAACACATGACTAGATATGTGTTATTCAGTCAACCAGCAAAGCCAAGCTATGGTTAGGCCAACCAAATTATTTTGGAAGGCATTTATGCATGTTTTACAGTATCTCAGAGGCACTACCTAGTTTGGACTATGGTACAGGCAAGTAGAGGAAGTGTAGTTGTGTTCCTTGACAGATGCAAATTGGGCGCAATGTCCATTAGATTGGAAGAGTACACCAGGTGAAATTTTTAGTGTTTGGTCTACAATTGTTTCTTGGTACAATAGGAAGCAAAGATATGTGGTGCTCAGCTCGACAGAAGTAGAATACATGGCTGCAAGTCAAGCAACATGTGAGCTGATATGGATGAGAAATATACTTGTTTGAATGTTTGGTCAGATGATGGATCCAACTGTGATAATTGGAGTCGAATAAAGCTCTCTAAGAATCTTATATTTCACGATCGATCAAAGCATATAGATATCCAGTATCACCATTTGCGAGACTATGTGCAAAGGTGGATGATGTTGCTACACTACATTCTCACTGAGGAACAAGATGCTGACATTTTGAAAAAATATTTGTAAAGAGGGAAGTTTGAGTTCCATAGGTGCAAGATAGGGGTGGTTGATAATACCTTTATTGCTGAGAGGGAGTCTTGAAAAATCCAACAGGAAATTCTCAATTTGAATTTTTCTTGATTAAATTGAGAAGATTTGACTTTCCACATCAACAAACAACTTGGATGCAGTTAAATTTTGTGACATGGCTTGTCTCATAGGATTTACTCAATAGATTTGATTTGGAGGAGTTAGAGTTAAGTTAAGCATGTGTGATTGCTATTTTGTAGAAATCAAATTCAATTATCTCAAGTTGTTTTCAATTAAACTAGTTCTGACTCATTGAGAAACTAGTGGAAGTTAGTTGTGGAGTGGGATTTCAGTCAAACTCAAAGACCTTCCAATTAACTAATAAGTGAACCCAAAATAGCTAGTGCATGTAGAAAATTCAAGTTCCCCGCCTATGGTAGAGATTGTGTGTTACTATTTGGTATATTACCTATTCTGGAATGGAGACGCATTTATGGTATTATTGACCCCTTTGGATCGGTCTATGGAATCCTTATGAATGATACTAAATCTCATATGATTTATGCCTACTAGATGATGCACTGGTACTGAATATTTCTCATATACTTGGTGTTATTTGCACTGCATTGGATGTAGGTTTTAAATATCTTTAATGTGTGCTCCAACCTAATTATTATGGAATTAAGTATTGGAGCTTGCTTATAGAGAAAACACACCGTAAATTGTTATCATGGGCACACAAGGGGATCTCCCTGGGAGGAAATTTGACTCTAGTTTGAGCAATCCTTCATAGCATCTATGTATATTGGCTTCATATTTTTCTCTGCCTATGAATATCATTAAAAGGATCTTTCCAACTTCATATTGACATGGGACAATCAATGTTGTAAAGGACAGAGTGGGCATGGTTGTTTTTTACTCTATATGAAGGTGATGGATGACCCAACTCATATATTTATTTGATGCTCCTTTTTAAAATCAATTTGGAAGGGTGTATTTAATATGCTAAGTTTACAGGTGGATTAGAAATTCTCTTTTGTGGCTAATTGTATTTGGGACTAGATTATTGAATATAAACCATTTGGACCACTTCCTATATGCATTGGGGTTTTGACCTAAATAATGCATTACTATCCCAAGCTTCTTTGTTGTGATACATCCACCACCATCCTTATCAAACAAGCTAAAAGCTTCCCTGAACTTAGAGATTTGTTCCTCTGTAAGCTTGCCCATCATTTTCACGTAAGTCAAGCAGATAAACCACTAGAGAAACCAGGACAATCCGCTGACTAGTTTACCCTAGGTCAATATTGATCTTAATTTCTCCTGCTCGACCTTATTCCTTATCAAAACAAAATAAGGGATGACTTTGATCAATCTGTACCTTCCATGATCCCTTATCAAAATAAGTGAACAAACCTTTGTCTTCTGTGGTTAGTAACAAACTTTGATTTTTATTAGAACATATCCTTATAATTTATGAGAGGATGGATTGTTACAGAGAGTGATTTATATTGAAATTTCTATACTTGCAAGGCCTAGGAAAAGTTCTTGATCCCGCTAGTGATTTACTCAATATGGGGTTTTCCATTTGAGTTTGCGTTTATCGAGGGGCAAAAAGGAGGGTTTCACCATTTGAGTTTGGGTTTATTGAGGAGCCAAAATGAGGCTTATCTTTTGTAGACATGATTGAAGACTTTTTCTTTGCATTTGACATTATTATGACTTTCTTGTACCATACCTTCACAAAAAAACATAACTTCTAGTAGACAGACGCTAGAGCATTGCTAAAAGGATAGTTGATTTTGTAGTTTTGAATGCCATGAAGAAAATTACGAGTTCCTCTTTTCATAGATAAATTTTGAAACCTGTAATTAATATAATTCCATTCATTATAAAATATTATCTAACCATCTTCTAAAATGTTATAAAACATTCTAAGACCTGATCATGGCATGGTTCAATATTGCCTTATACCATTGTCATTGAAATAATTGGTTCAAGTAGCATTGGATGCATAACTTCAACCAATGACATGTGATTAAATTGAAGTAAATTCTCTCACACTATCCCTTTTGTTAAAAGAAATTCTTGAAAACTTATCGTTGTTTTTCATCTAGCATACCCTAATCACCCTAGTACTTTGGCCATTGGCAGGCAACCTTCTTATTTATTTTCCATCTAGATAATGGGAGACATAGGCTCCCTTTGGCATTTGTAACCTCTCATTTATGACTTTAGTATGTCATGTACCTGGTTCAGTACCCTCACACTTTCAACATGATTAAAATCCAAATCTAGCTCCACAAACAACAACACAGTCATTGTCTTCAAGAAGTAGGTTTAGGACCACTCAAGGTTACCCCAAAAGATTGTGGGTAACATTCGGCTCCAACTTGGACACAATTATTTGTCTTGGGAGCACTAGAGAACCCCAAAATCTCATCCTTATCGTGACATTTGTGATCCAGTGTAGCCACTCAAGCTCTCTAGGAGGCAATATACATTTACTATGTTAGATTATCATATGGAATAGGGAAATGCCGAAGTTTGCAGGCTTGTAGGTTGTAACTTTGTTTAATATTGTCTTAAAAAACAAATTAAGCACATTCCACCAAAAATATTTTCAAGTTTGTATTTTCCTAAGCTGCCACATATCTTTTCTCTAACAAGCCTTACGTACCCTTATTATAGTATAGATTTTACATTATATTTATACCTATCGTTGCTTACTTTTAATGAATCAAAGAAAATAAGACCTACATCTTACCACAAAATAATTTATATTTTGCTGACTATACCAGGGTTATTTGTACAGTAGTATCTATCCTTCTTCATGTTTGGTTCATTGATATGAAATTTACACATAGATATAGAGTATGTTCCTCTTTTCTTTGGAGTAGACTCGTCAACCTCGATGGTTATTCTTGAGACTGTGCAAATAGGAACACCATTTATGCTTCTCTTCTTATGTGCTAGCGTGTGTTGTTGGCTTGCATCAAGGTGGCAATGGTTGGGGCTTCATAATTGTTTTGGTTCTTATCAGCTCTGCTCTAGGTTATTCCATGGTGGCTCTATTGGTGGCCTTGTGCCATTTTCTTTATGGTTATATGATGGTGTTTTGACCTGTTTTGTAATGTTTTGATGCGTAATTTTGGGCATTTGATAGATGCACCCTTGGCATTTGATAAAGGCTTGAAATTCCAAATGGAAAAAAGGAGAATTTAGTAGCATCAGTTGAAAGGGCTCGTCTTCGTGATCACAGTGGTGTGAAAAATTCGTCCATCTGAGCTCGTATGCAAAAGATAGAGCTCTTCAAAGTTTGATATGGTATGGAGGAAATAGGGCCCACAATGCGTCACATGGCATTCCAGGCAGCACGTGTGACCCACATGGCAGCTTGACATTTGGCATCCCATCATTGGCCTCCTAAACCAGCACAAGCAACAAAAATCATTTTGGGTTAAAAGACTATATAACAAAATTTGTTTTAATATATTTATTAAAATAACTATATAAACAATAGAACCAAAAATCATAAATCCCAAAAATAAAAATAAAAA